>VWPW01008062.1:624992-800612 GCA_013389825.1 Crypturellus undulatus | reverse complement strand
TCTTCCCCCCCCCCCTTTTTTTTAAGAGTACAAACTACAGGAGAAGAGGGAAATTTTCTCATTAAAGTTACATCCCTGCAGTTAGTTCAATTACTTGATATATGCAGAAGATGTTGTAAATTTAAAGATTTAAATAGCTTACAAAGATGCCGGAGGCTCCATCAGTTAATTTCCTTAATTTATGGATTTTTAGCTGAGCTTCTGAAATGAAAAGGAGAATGAGAACTAGGTCAGCTGGGAGATTTGCATCCAGAACAGACTCAGATTTGTTTTCCTTGACCATCCCCTGGGTCCAGGTAGGTTCCTCCGCAGAGGCCTCCACGGCCTTCACGCCGGGGCTGCTGCGTGTCCCGGGAGGCAGCGCATGGCCCGGCCTTCGTTCCGGGATGATCCCAAGCTGCTGCCCGGCTGCTGGCAGCGCCGGGCCGGGCCGCTGCGCGAGCCGAAGCCAGGCCCTCGCCACTTGCGCTGCTCAACAAGTGGAGGACAAGGAAGGAGGATGGGTGCCGCGAGGGTTCAGCATGTGGTGAAGCCTCTGCTTTTGCTGGGGTGCGGGCAGACTGCTCGGGGTGACCTGGCGACTTAATTTTCACTTCCTCTGTGAATTACCAGCCGGTAAGTGAAAAATGAATGAGCATCTCGAGCAGCGGTTGGAGGAGCACAGAAGCACGAGGCTTCTCTGTTAAGGCGCAGTAAAGAGCTGATCTAAAAATACTGTGCAGAACAAAAAGGAGGAATTGGTTTCTGACGCATCCCAGCGGTGCGGCAGTGGGACGCAGGGCTGGTGAGGAGTTTGGGGAGCAAAGCGAAGACGGAGCAGTGCTGGGACAGGGAGGGAGCGCACGTGGCCGAGGACTGGCGCAGGGATGTTCTGGCAGCGCGAGGATGGACGGCGCTCGGGAGCCGCGAGTTGGTGCTGGCCGTCCCCGCACTGAGGGGAGCAGGGGTGCGCGGTGCCGCTCCGTGCGCGCGCATTTCTTCTCTCCCAAGCGCTCCTCTGTTGTTGTGTTGCAATATGTATGAATATATACATATGAATTAATACTTAAAAGATTGATACAAACTAAACAGTTTTAGGAAGCAACATTGCAATGTGATTAGTATTGGTGTTCATGATTTAACATTTCTTTTCCCACTAGATGAAGTTTCTAAGATTTGCAAGGTACATGTCAAGGACGGGTATATAAATGGATTTTTATTTATTCACAACTCCAAGACTAATTGCTTCTCTTTGCCTGAAGGCCAAGAGATTGGTTTTAATATGACACTTCAAAAGTATTCATAGAACTACAGAGATACTAAGTGTCATTGTTTAAGAGAGAAATCTCGCTGTGGTACTTGTGACCCTGAAAATAAAATCTTCCACTTTATTTTAAATTCTAACGTTGTTTTTCAGAGTTTCACTTAAAGCTCAACTAACAAGAACTGTACAAAGGAAAATATTAAATAGGATGCAGTGAACAAAGAAAAAGAAGTAATTTTAGCAGTGAGCATAACTTACTTTCTCAAAATTTTATTAGGGTCCTTATAAAGCAATGCAAAATTTATAACAGAAGACTCCTGAGCTCAGTTATAGGATATAAGTAAAACTGATGGGTTATAACTTGAAAAGCTCTTGAGTAAATGTTCAGCATGTAACTTTTTAAGATATTAAATGCTTCAAAATAAATATTTTGCATATTTCTTATCAGCAGTTCTTTGCATCCCATGCAGATGTTTAGAATTGGACAGCAACATTTTGTGAAATGTTTTTATCTTACTATTCCATGGCTTGTTTATTCTTTTTCAGTAAACGAGTCAAAAACTTGTTGTCACTCTTAAGACAATGTGAAATAGAGGCCCATAAAGAACTCTAGTTCTTGTTTTTCAAACCCAACACCTTGTGCACATTTGTGGAAAATGACCAAGTCATGAAAAGATACAAATTTCAAAGCATATAAATCAAAAAGATGTTCCAGATATATAGTGAAATTGCAGATTTGAAGTGTATTGTCTACATGAAAAGAATTGAAAGGAGTTTCTGAGTTGAAAAATATCATCAGCTTCTGTTTACACTGTGGTTTCTGAACTGGAGTATCAACTTCATAGCTTTAATTCCATACTGTTCTTCTGGGCCTTGTGTTGAAGGCCCGATATGAATTTATTCTAGTAGGCCTTATGCTATCTTTATGATTATTTTTTCCTTGTATTATGTGTCTTAATTCAGCTTCATCCTAACTTCAGGACCTCTTTGTGCATCTTAACCTGAGGCTTGATCCTGGCTCCCTGGCAGTGATACTGATATTCCCAGTAACTTCAAAAAACGCAAGAAGAAATCTGTGGGCTACCATGGGGTGGCTTTGAGACACCCCGTGCTTTTATAGGCATTTGCAAGTAAAGCAGTAAATAAGAGATAAAACTGATCATTTAATGAAATGTTTAAATTCTGTGTCTTTACATGGATTAATGCTCTTCCAATTCATAATCAAGAGACCTCTGTATGCTAGATAGAGTTTTATTTGGGGAGGAGGGTGATTTGAGTAAGAAATTGGTGCTTCAAAGCTGGTTGTTGGACTCCGGTCTACTTAAATCGGTAAATCCTATGATGTGACCTGGTTGCCTTCAGTGAGGCTTTGTGGATGTGACCGAGCTGGGCTGCCCCTTGCAGAAGGTGAAGACTGACCAGAGCCAAGCGCAGACTGAGCCCCGTGTCTGCGTGCCGGGAGGAGACCGGTCGCGATCCTGTGACTCGCACCAGCACCGCCGCGAGGCCGAGGGACGTCGGAGCAGGAGGTGTGGACAGGCTGATGCTGCACGTGGTGGACAGGCTGATTCAACACGTGCGTTGAGACAGTGGGAAAGGTTTATTCCTGTGAGAAACCTGAAAATACCAAGCACCTTGAACTCCAACACTTGCTACTGTCAGTTGACATATAAGGAGTAAAAAAAAAAAAAAAAAGAATTGAGGATATTCTTGCAGTTTTCAAGCTGGTTGCAATGCCAGTCATTCTGGAATGGGAAGTTGATCCACGGTTTGCTAATTAAAACAAATAGTTTGCCGCTTGTAGGCAGATAAGGGATTTCCTGGGAGCAATAAGCATGGCCACGTGAAGAGGAAATCTGATCATCAGGAAATCGCTGAGTCTTGTCACTCTGTTCTCCTGAATGATCTTCTTTCTTTTCAAGAAATGGATTGCTGTCCAGTGAGTTTACAAACCATTACTTTATGGACTGAATTCAGATGGACTTTTTTTAAGCCATCCATTATCCAACTCCCAACTCATGACACAAGTGTGGTATAAAGAAACAATCCACAATGGAGTGTAGAGATTAAATAGCTTGTCAAGAAATACAGCATTGAAAAGGTCTGCCCAATTCTTCTGCTTCCAACTGTTATAAGCCAAAAATAGTACAAAAAATGAAACATTGGACACAAGGACCAAGATGTCCAGTGTCAGTTTCAGCATATTATTTCTCAGCTTTTTACATTGCCATTTTGTTGTGTTCTCTGACTCATCTTTTTAAACAGCTACAATATTGAGGAATATTTCAAACCTATTTAAGTAACTTACATGGCATTAATTTTTTGCTACTTATTAAATAAAACTTATCCATATTACATATCTCACGGAGAGGAAGAAACATTTGTATGGCTGAATGTAATCCATTCATTGGTTTATTAGAGACTCAGAGTACCTTAAAGAATGTCACAAATCCACACGGTGTCCCCAAGTGCTTGATTTTTGCATATGGATCGCTGACTTAGCTGAACGATGTATAAAATCCTATGTAGCCAGGCAGCTCCCAACTGAATACACTTCTGAGGGAGGTTATATGCATTGCTTCTTCCAGCAAAGGTCTGGAATAAGTTACATTGCAAAAATATCACTTAACAGAATACAGAGAATGTAGAAAAGTGCCACATTTCTCCCTCAGGGTCAGGTCATGGGCTATTTTTAGGATTTAGGGGCATAAGCACATCCAGAATCATAGGTAAATTGCTTCTTATTTACGTAGCAGCATTTCAGTGCTTGCTTTCTTCGGCAAATAATAAACTGAGGGGTTTGGATCTTGCCCATCTGGGACAGTAACTGAGGGAGTAGTAAAGCATATTGACAATGGCATGAAAATGGAAGAAAAATGGAGCAAATTCTTCTAGATACTGAGCTCATGTGTGTTTTCATAAAGAGTAGTGAAAGAAAGACCATGGAAGAGAATATTCTTAACATTCCAGTTTTAGATCCATCCTAAACAAAAGCATATACAAGCTGGTGTGACCTTCAGACAATAGACTGAGCAGATAGATAAATTCTCCCGGGAGGCGAGGCAATGACTTTTTGGCTACTAAAACAGAACATGAATTTAACGGCACGTGGAGAGTGAATGAAGCGCACTTTTATGTTGCATTATATTTAAATAATGGAAAGAAAAACACAATTGGAAGGAGGAAACGCTAAAAAATTAATCCAGAGTCATGGTATTCATCTGGTAGAGGAAATGAATAGTGAATTGGAATTTGCAGGACTGAGAATAACTTGCAGATTAGGACATACCACAGAATAAAACTCATTGCCTTTAACAGAGAATACTTAAAGGGAGCAATAACAAGTGTTTTGGTCTAGGATTCTTATTGCTGCAAAGCAGACAGGCTCTGGTTGGGCTGGTTTTCGTGCACTGGTCCTCAGCACAAGGCTGGCCGTGCCGTGATGTTGCTGCGCGGTTTTGCTCAACGCTTTGCCCTGGACTCTCCCATCCGTCCCCGCCGCCAAGCTCTTATGTGCTGGGGTGTTTCTACGTAGCCCGTGGTGGGAACGTGCTCCTGCCGACAGGGCCGTGGGCATCGCTGCCGGCTCCTCGTGGCCCGTGTGGGCGCTTTGGCTGAAGACAGCCTGGAGGCCGCCCCCGCACCAGGGTTTGGCACAAAGGAGCCACGAGGGCGCTGAGCGTGGCCAGCTGAGCACGAGCTTTTCCAGCGCCCACACTGCCAGAGACCCCGTGGAAGGGAGGCAGCATGTCAGGCATATGGCTGGCGCATGCTGTGCTCCAGCCATCCTCAGCCAGCGTATGGTCTCCTGAGTGCCGCTGCCAGCTGGGCTCTAATTTACACTGGGCCTGGGAATCGGGGGCCTTAACGGTCTCCCTGATGAGCTCTTTGCCTCTGCTTCACTGGTTTCAGATCTGTGGATAGTCTGAGCCTTTCATTTCTGCTGCCTGCCATCCTCTGAGGCAGACACAGGGCACAGACTTCTTTACTGTTAAACACTGCATCTGCTTTGAAAAAGCAGAGACAAACATTCCCTTAAAATGAGAGTAGCATTTCAGTCCTGACTCCATAAAATTGCTATTATTAATGGTACCAATTCAGGGGTCGTGAAGGTACGTGAAGTTAGTAAAACAGGTGCCCCGAAACATCTCATACAGAATCAGCATTGGCAGATAGGAGAAAACATTTTTCCTGTGCTTTTGAGGAGGTATGTGCCATGGCATCATTTTTTTCCTGATTTTGTGCTCTTAACTCCTTAAATATTGGATTATTTCTATTAAGAAATACATTGAGGGAAATGGTGTACAGAGGAAAGAATAACTAAATTCTTTGATTAATCCTTATTTAATCTTGTATTATAATGCCACAGTTCTTGCTACCTTTTTGCAATTTGAAAGGTTACTAGAGGAATGCAATGTTATATTTAATAGCTAGCTTTTATTCTGCAATTACCCTTTGTTGTGGAACTTGCTAGCCTTAGTTGTGGGACTTGTATAAAGAATCTACAAACAGATTGGTAAAATCTAGTTTTAAATAAAAATGTTATTGTGCTACTGCAGCCAGCCCTTCTTACAATAGCTTTTAGTAGCACTTAGATGGCTACATTTGGTCCACGACCGAAACATTGGACTCATTCTTTTTGAAGCAAATGACAGGGTGCATGGTTCATATCTTTGTGAAGTGTTATGCACTTTGCTCTCTGTTGTCAAAACATTCTCTTGGCTACGAAGAGCAGGTTAATTTTCAAGCATATTATATTCTTTGGTGAATAGAGGTATTTGAGGAATCCTAGTATCAAACTGTCTCTCATATTAATTCTCTATTTCTGAATACAGCGCGTTGTCCATAAAGAAGGTGATCAGCCTCGGATGCACATCTGCCTACTCCTACGTGTCTCTCCTTGCAGAATTCCTTCCTGGACTTCGTTTTCTAGACCACTGTCTTTTTCTCACATTCTTGTATGAGGTATTCCTGAGTTTTGATGTAACCAAGGAACCTGCTGGTTAATGACTGCCTTTCATCTGAGCTACCAGAAACTGAAGATTTAGTATTAAATGGATAAATTAACAGAACTAGGGAAAATGATTTTGAATCAACTGAACCATCAAGCTGTCATTATGAGGTCACGTAATCCTGCTTTTGGAACCACGACCTAAAATTCCCTTTTGTCCTTTGCTTTTCTGTTCAATTCTTGAATCTGATTTCAGATCATATGAGGGATTACCTGAGCACTACAGCATCTCCCCGAGCTTGTGTGTGTGCCTAGCACACTGGGAGCCAGGTGCTCATCTGGACCCGGTGCTGCTGCATGATCACTCATGAATGAGTGTAATGTCACCGAGTTCAGCAGTATCACCCAGTGAGAAAGGATATAGACAGGAATTATACTTGGGTCTGTGTAAGAATCCCACATCGCTCCTGTGGTTGATCCTTTTAGGACTTTCACTGTTCAGTTGCAGGACTGAAATTCAAAAGCAGACGTTTTCCCTCTGGGCCAGATATTTGCTTGCTTTTCAAAAGCATCTACATCCATGCTCCCTGCATCGCCACGGATTTTGACTGTGAAAAGGGCAGATCTTCCAAAAGGATGAAAAGGTCTTTCCTGCCTCGGCGGGAGCAAAACCCGCAGTGGAGGCGGCTGCGGGGAGGCCTCCCCCAGCCGGCGCGGGGAAGGTGGGAGCTGCCTCTCCCCTCCGCAGCCGCTCACTCGCGGCTGCGGCAGGAAATCTGCTCAGGGCTGGGGGAGGAAGGCGCCCGGGGCCTTCGGAAAGGACATGGCTGCGCGGCCGCCCTCCCCCATTTTCCCGCCGGCTCATTAGGCATGTTTTGCCCTTCATTTCCCAGAAGGAAGAGCCTTGCCGGCATTGTTCTCTCGCTTAGCCGCATTTTGTGAGCGGCGGCCGAGCCAGCCCCTATCTCTCTTGTTATGTTGCACGAAACTAAAAATACCAACCCCACTGGAGTTACTTTTACATTAAAGATGTAAGTGAAATTAAAAAAAAAAAAAAACACTTTCAGAGCTTTTTATTTTTTATTAAATTTTTAATTAATCTCAATTAATTTGAATTTTGAAATGATCGGAAAAGTCATTTTAAATGAATATATATATATATATAATTTTCAGTTTTGGTACCGAGGGCATGCATAATGCAGGCGAACGCTGGGACTGGGTGTTTGTGCTGGCGATGAGGGACATTGTGGGGCCGAGGGGACGGCAGGGCCCAAGCGGGTCGAGTTGGGCATGTGCCAGCCCAGGCTGTGGGTGAGGGCGGCTGCGTGGTAGCGTCGGGGACCCACGAAGGTGGCAGCAGGAGGAGCTGTTGGATGGCTGGGGTGGCAGCAAGGGACAGGATGGGCCGTGGCCAGGCCCTTCGGCAGAGGTGTCTTGGTCCCCGTCCCGCTCCAGCCGCCTGAGGGACTGTCCCTGCTGGCCGCCCACACGTGGGGGCTGTGGAGCCCCACGCTGCCCCAAGGGGCTGGTGGGACACAAGGGGCTGTGGGGCTCGGGTCTGGCTCTGCTCTGCGCCCCGTGGGGCTGGTGCCTTTGTCCAAGCACCGTGTGGGGCCCCTGCGGGCATCAAGGAGGCCCCACGGTCCCATCGGTGTCCCAGCGGGAGCGCTCGTCACTCGCACTGGCAGCGTGGGGTGTCCCGGCGCTGCGGGGAGCGCAGAGCTGCGAGGGGCGGGAAGGGCCTAATTAGCTAACGCCTGCTCCGCGCTCTGCTCCGCGCCGGCTCTCCAGGGGCCTGCAGCAACCAAGGTGTACTTAAGGGTTCAGTTAATTAAAAATTACTCATGACTCCGCCTGGCCCTGCGCTGCGCTTAACTGAACTCTGTCCTTGTGGCTTTGAGCACCTTCACAGTGGGCACCCGCTGCGCCAGGCGACCAGCCCAGCTGTTCCTCGTTGGGTATGAGGGGCCACCCGCTGCCTCCTACCCACGTAAACCAGCTGCAGAGCGGGGCCTGGGCTGGTACCTCTGTGGGTTGCTCTGCTTTGGGCCCTGCTGTCCACCACGTGTGAGCTTATCCCTATGCCACCATGAGGTGCTATGAGGGGATTTTGTCCTCAGGAGACCTGATAACAAGGTATGATGCATATGATGAAGGCTTTTGTTTTGGTTAATCTCAAAATATAGGGATTTATCTACTGTATCTTGTCTTCAGCTCTGTGTGCGCATGCATATATGTGTATTTATATGGGCTGAATTTCAGGAGAATCCTTATGTTGAGTCTGTGCCAGGCTTAGTTGTTATTAATGGGGTTCCAGCAAATAACTTTTTCAATGGGATAGGAAGGTTTGATTTAATATGCTCGGTTTTTTGTTTGTTTTGTTTTGGGGGGATGTGTTTTGGAGTGAATTGCCCCTTGGGACCGATAACAAAGGACTAGGACTTCCCTTCAACAAGCTGTGGGAAGTAAATAGTCCAGGAGCTGGGTTTGGGATGTTGGAATAAATCCAGCCATCCAGGTAACTGGGAGCTCCACAGCTTTGTGCTGCATTGCAAAGTATGGCAAGCTCTTCTCAGCTGTTGATTTTTCAAGGAATGCAATGCCAACACTGCTGCCACTTGCTTTCCCAGAAATAGATGCTCCATCTGAGTGTTTGAATCAAGAAACCTTTAACAGCAAAATGAAAGTAATAAAGTTGATTCAAGTATTTTCATTGACAGTGAGTATTAAATGTTATGCTTTAATAGATAGGTAATAAGCACTTTAACACTTTTGCTTTAATAAAAAAGTCCCATCTCCTTCTGTGTCTTGCACTCTAGCACTTTCTTTTACAAATATCTGAAAAATTCTTTCCTTAACTACCAATAGCTGGGAAAGCTTGCCCATCTGTAGGTGGTGTGCAGCAGCAAAAGGTGATCTTTCTTGGGTGTTTTGATGAAAAGATTTATTAAATCATGCAAGATTACAAGATTACTCTGTATTCTTTTGAGAACACATATTGGTTGTTACAGATACTGAGAGTGCTTCTCTATGGTGATTACCAAACTTCCACAATCTCTGAAGGTTGTTTCTGATTGTGGAAGTTGATTCATACTCTCAGGAAGTGAATTTCTTGGCAATCGAGTCTTATCAAAAATCATCTTGCTTTGTGTCCTGATGTCTGGATATTTGGATAGTATATCTTAGCAACAATGGCTGATGTTATCAGAGACAACTGCTTGCCTTTGTGTGGCTTGTAAATCACCCATTTGTTGCAGATTTGACTACTGTTTTAACATGGTCAAAAGTAAATAAACAAAAATACCAGGTGGTCTTTAACATTAGAGTTAGCTGAACAACAGTTGGTGTCCTAGGTTTCTCTGTAATTTGTTAACTTGAAAAACATGCTGTTGGTTCAAGATATTCTCTGAAATTTCCCTACTTAATTTGCTTATACAGAACTGTGATTAAAACTATACACATAGAGCAAATTGAATTGTCATAAGGTGCATATGCAGAATATTTGCATTTCTGTACAGCAACAGTGGTTGCAACAGTTTGAGGATCAAACCTCAGCGACAACTGCAAAGCAGAACTGCTGCAATTAAAACCTATGAACAATAATAATTGAATTAAGAGTTAATTTTTTTAAAAAGTTGCCCATCTATAGATGAGTCTTAGAGCATACTTGCTCCCCTCCTTGCAATAACAGTTCTTAGCTATTGTGTTAACATTTATGAACCTACATCTCTCCTGAAACTTGAAACACCTTATTGTAATTCTTTCCTTGATTACTTAAGCTATTAGTTAAGCAATGAAGACTTGAGCTAATCTTACATGGCTATATGATTATCTAGCAGGTATCCTTCTCTTATTCAGAGCTCATACAAAGTCCTGACACTTCTATGGATAAACTTGATTATGCATTTTAATTATTTTTGTGCCCGATACTTATGCTAATAGAGTGATAACTTCATTGTTTTTTTTTTAATGTTCACAGTGTTAATCACAAAACATACTAACTGTGGCTTTATTATGTTGGAGACTTTTAATATGTTATTTATAGATCTGGAGCCTACAAGATATGATATAAAAGCTTTCAATATGAAAAATGTTACATTTCTGAGCAGACAGTGAGAAAATTGCCTTTTGGAGGTCAAAACTCCCAGTGCCTCTGGCAACATGGCCTTGATGTCATTTGACAGGGTGGAAACACAGCCCTTCATGGGAATAAACAGCCAATACCTGCATGATTCATTTTGTTAGGAGGGTTCTCCCGTTGTTGCTAGGCAATATTAAGTAGGTGGAGTTTTATTTTTTTAATAAGAAAATAAAAATCAACCAGCTGCTGCTTATTTAAAAATACTTCCTGAATTGTATTGCTAAGGGTATATATATATATAAAAATTAACTAGTGATTTCTTCTTTCTGCAGAATTGCTAGGAAAAAACAGCAATGAAATTCCAATAGATCCCTTACGCTTGGAAAGGTGGGAGGGGCAAAGGTGGGAAAGGGTTGTCACCTGGTTAGGGGAAGGTTTCCTCTGTCTTCCTCCTGTACCTTCTTAGAGCTGTCTGTTTGGAAAGGCTCAGCTGTTTTGTGATGTGCAATTCTTATGGAAGAAACATGGCAGAGACCAGCAGACATTCATTTGAAATGATTTTCATTCACTGCATTCTGGAATGGACTTGAAAGCAGGTCTCAGAGGCAACTTGTATGTACCAGTTTGTCTTACATATTTATTTATGACAGACTTGAATCTTCAGGACGGTATTCTATCAAGTGACATACCCACTCAGTGTGATGTGTGCCTAAAAATAGGTCATTGTCAAAGGACAGGAAAGAAATTGTATAAATTCATAAACTAAGCCATTCCAGGCTAGTATGATAGCGCACACTGAAGCAGAGGTAACGCTGTGTTCAAAATTATAGCTTTCTGTGGATTTTTTTTTTTTGGAAAGAAAAATATATTATCATTGTATTTATCAAGATAGGAGAGGACTGCAGACTAGATGTGTTTAATACTGATGAGTTACTCTTGACAGGGCAGTCTGAAAATAATTCTCAGTAAACCAAGCTGCATGTCATCTTGGAAGATAGTAGTGTTGGACCAGAATTTGGTCTTATACTCAGATTTTTACAACTTCAAGTAACTTTTTCATGTCTTAAATCATACAGCATTTCTTTGATACTGGGATTTAGGCAGTGGATTTGAAACTAATGTTCCTGATTTGTGCTTTTGGCCAATGTAACTGGAACAATTGTATTATTTTAGGGCAAGTATTGTCATATTTGAAAGCTAAAATCACTTAGAAGTGATCCTGTCCAAAACAGTGTGTCAGGAAAGTCTTTTTTTTTTTTTTTTCTTTATTTAATAACCTGTTGATGCTTGCTGATGTGTACTGCTAGGACCTGTATTAGAGAAATGCAATTATTTTCATGGTTATGACAGTATAAGCACTACTTAAGGCCTGGAATGTAGCTATGCAAAACTGCGTGTGTTGTAGTGCTTCACTGCAGTGCTGTTACTGCCACCAAACTAGAGGGACTGATATTTAGTTATGGCTTGACTGTGGAAATGGTCAGTAATGGAACAAATGCCTAGTGAGCACGTGGTTATACAGGAAGGGGAGTTGAAGCTAACAGGTAAAAGAGTAGGCAGGAAATACAGGGGAAGTCTGACATCTGGTGGAAAGATGCTATCAGGAGTAAGAGATCAGTGAATGATAAAATACCAATTTTCATTTGTTTATCGGGCATGAGAATGTGTTCTGTGATGTCTGGAAACACATATTCCACTGTTGGTGATGAAGCCGTGATGTGTGACTTCTGACCTCATAATTCATATTGCCCAAACCAGTAAGTGTGGAAAGCTGATCATATTTGTAATAAATAGCATTTTGAGGAGGGTAAGATATTTTTGTTTAGTAGATTCCTGAAGCCCTTAATGTGTATTTAAATATAAAAGTGCACATAATGCTGGCTTAACTAATTTTGAAGATCTGAGAGTCATAAGCTTAGGCCAATTTGCCAAAGCTCTAGAGAAGAAAATGCTAAGATATGTCAAGTAAGTTTGTGCTCTCTCCTGGGTTTTCTACATTCGTTTTTATGATGCAAGCACCAAATTGCTAGGGCCACCTTGCGCCGTGCAGCCCTGCTTAGCAGCCTGAAGATGCTGGCTCAGGACGGACTTGTTGCAAGGCAGGAGACCCCATGCAGCCCCTGGTCTGCTGGCTTGGGTGCTGTGAGGCCTACGGGTCAAGACAGAGGAAAAGCAGAGATGCCTTTGCATGCTGGCAAATACTATCTGCCCTTCAGCCAGCAACACCTGCATGAAGCCAGGGCGGCCTCGGAGCTGCAAAGATTTTGCTTTATATTTGTTTATTTATTGTTTTAAAAAAAAACTATCTAAAACTATAAAAAATATATATTAAGAACTTTTTGGAAAGCCCCCAGCTCAGCTAGGGGGTGCAGGAGAAAGCTAACAAACTAGGAAAATCCATTTTGTTCTTCCAGCTCCGCTGTAAAATGCCTAATCCTTCTGAGGTTTCATTCCATATGGTATTGATCATCCCATGTCACTCTGAGTGGACTTTTTTTTTCTATGCTATGATTTTTTTTTCTGCTGAAATATTACTTTATCTGAACCCTAATATTAGCTCAATCACAATTCTGCTTTATAGATCAGAGCTATCTCTACAGCATAACCTTCCTTCCCTCCAGCCCCTTTCATCATGTGCGGTTTTTCTTTCCTTTTATTTTTCCTTGAACGTAAGTCCTATAATATTTATCGTATTGTTCTTGTTGCATTTTTTTCTTCTGTTTTTATAATACATTTTCTAGTAAATTATATGTCAAGATTCAAAAAGACTTTTATCCCTATTGGCAGTGATGTGTTGTTGCTATGGGGGCAGAGTCCAACTTCTGCCAGATTTTTGCCTCTTTACTTGGGCATCATACTTGGGAATTGGCCATTTCTAGCAGGGAAAATGGCTAAAAACAGCAAGGTAGCATTTTTGGTCCCAGATGGAGTGGTGCAATGGGACAACAAACAGAGCAGCCCCTGCTGAGGTGGCTGACCTGGGCTGCCTCTCTGGGATATCACATCAGCACAAATAGGGGACCCCTTTGCTCACCTCACTTTGCTGGAATAGCAGACTGGGGGCTATGAATGAACTGTGGTGTTTTAGGACCTTGATAAATAAAACATGTTGCTTACTCCAGAGAGTAGTCTGTTCTGCTGTGCTAGCTAAGCTGAAATGTGCTTCCTATTAACTGGTTCTTGCTATTCTGGATAGAAAGAGCTTGAGTGCATGGAGGCTTCTAGAAAAGGCTCTTGCCTTGTGCTGTTGCTGGGGCACTCTGTTGTGTTGCTTCACTTGGTTTACAGTGTTCTTGAACCTTTCTTCCCTGGTCTCCCTCTTCCTCACCAGAGTGGCAGTAATTCTCTTCTTCTGACTCTTAGATGGGATAAACCATATAGGCATGCTCGTACCATAAAACCACATCAATTAAAATCACTTAAACTCAGATTTTCTGTACTGTGGTACAGAGCCTGGATGCAGGCCAGGCTTTAGTTTCTTCATGAGATGCCTTTGGCTGCTTTTCTTCCTCTTTTTAAATTCCTTATGGCCCCCTCTCCCTCCTCTCTGTTAAAAGATAGCTTATAACTAGGGTCCCTGAAGAAAAGTGCATCAGTCAATAGCTCCCTGAAGATTACTGTGGGATGTGTAGGTAGAGAAGCATCTCCTCCATTAAAAATGGAGGAGATGCTCTAGTTTAGCTGTCTTGAAGATGTGAGAAATGGGTACTTGAAGCTGAAGCCTGACTTTTTTTTTTTTTTTTTTAATATCTATAGATCTAACATAAACTAAAAGTTTTAGTTTTGTCAATTTTTAATTCTCAGCTGCTTTGGTAAGCGGACCATTTCTTGTTGTCTTGCCAGATTACAGTCCAGTGATGGCACTGAGTTTGTGCTTGCACAAGGTGATTTCTCATTGTGAGTGCTATCTCAGCCCGAAAGTATCTGCGCAAATCCACAGAATACGTTTCCTTCTGCCATGTACTCACGTGAGTCTGAGCACTTTGAAACCCTTTTTCTTTCTCCTCCCAGAGTATTTACTTGGATATAGCAGGTTGAAAATAATCCTACTGCTGCTAAATGAGCCCAAGCTGAGCCTGTTACCTTGGAGGCTCCCCATGGGGAGGTGGGGCTGAGCAGAGGAGCAACACGGACTGTTTGCTGCACTCTTGTGGAAAACAGGAGAAAAATGTTCCTTGTATTTCTGAAAATAATTTCAAAATGTGTTTATATCAACACTGCAGCCTTTACCTGGGTAACAGGCTTCTCAGGAAAGATTCTAAATGTCTGAATGTGCAAGTAAGAAATAGAGCCTGGGAACAAGCTGATAGATGTGTGCCTTGCACACAATATCCGTAACTGAGAGTATAGGGCTGGGAGTGCTGCTGGGGGAGAGGAGGAGGAGGAGGAAGGGCTCCTTGAGAACCTGCCACAAAAATTCTCACAGAAGGCAAAGATGAGTGAACTTGCTTATGGAACTGTACCACTGGATGCCACTGTTGCTTCATGGAATATCCTCCTAAAATAACATTGGCTCTGCCTATTTTGAAAATTCTGCTTTTCCTTCACTCTCATCTTCTTAGTTCTTTATTACTTTAATCTTTGTTCATATCAAAGGAAAGGAGAAACCATGCCCCACTTATTCTCTTCAGCAGCATGGTGATACAGTTCCCATATCTAGAAGTGACAGCTTGTCATGGAAAGAAAAGAGAATGACACAAAGTTTGGTCTTTCTCCTTTCCTCCCCCATCCGCCTTCTCTTTCTAAGGTAAAATCTTCTTGAAAAGAAGAAAGGTTCAGATGAAAGTGCAACCAATTTTTTCTTGTAACTAAATTCCTTCTCTCTGGCTCCGATTCCTGTATTAATCACACAGATTTGGACACTGAGGCTTTATTCCTCTTAATGTCATCCCAGAGAGCAGGGCAGGAGGTGACTTTCACAAATGCTGTTTATTTCCCAAGTGTCAGGCATTTTGTACTTGAAAGGATGGATTTTTTTTGCTTGTTATGTTTTTTCCCCATCCTTAAGGGAAACCAGGGAGGATGAAGGCCATCAGGTAAATTTTTTTGCAGGCTGTAATATCTTTTTGCAGGGTCATTTATAATTATTGATTAACAGCTCTGGGACTCTTCTCAGTCACATATGGGTATGTATATATGTGTGTGTGCATATAGAGAGAATATGCCAGCCTCAAATTAATTTAAATGAAAAGCAGTCAAAATTCTGGAGTCTGAAGGATATTTTTCAGCTGGCCCATGTTGCTTTGTGTGCTGCGTGCACATAATCCCCTGCCTTACATGAGAGACCTATACATTAGAAAGCGAGGGATCTGGACTTTTTTTTGAAGCCTCCCTGCGCACGCAGGCTGCCAGCCCGTATTCCTCGGAGAGCGGCACCACCTTCCGCCGTGCCTCGCAGCGTATAACAGGATAAGGCCTAAATATTGTCCCTTCCCTAAAGTGCCGACCTAATTAATGGCAGTGGGAGTGTGGCCGGAACAATGGGCGCGCTCGGCCCGCAGGACGGCAGACGGCGAGGCCGCGGCGTGAGCACGTCCGCGCTCGCCGGCTCCCGCGCCGGGAAGCAGGGCAGACAGCAGGGCCTCTGCCGCGGGCCGCACTGCCATGGAAACAGCACAGGAGCCGCTGCCCTCCGGCTCCCGGCCCTCCTGGCTCCGCTGCGGATTTAGAGGCAGCAGGGCCTGTGTGACTGATGTCTGGCTGCAGGAAGGAGAAGGTTAAAATGCTTCACAGCTGGTTTAGGAGGCAAATTAAGGCCGAGGAGGAGCCCAAATAAATGTGTGAAGTTTGCTGTTAAAGATGGAGTAGCAGCTGCTGCTGGATCCCTTGTGGTGTGTGGCTGATGGCCGGAGCATGGTTAATTAAGCTGCTCTTCACTCATGACTCCCCGTAGCTTTTGGAACCTGGGCTAAAATCTCTCCTGCTTGTGCCTGGTGATCTAAAGCTGTTGGTGAGTGGCACTGGATCCCCGTTACCTGTTTGGAGGCACCAAGGGCAGTGTGTCCTCGGAGCCGCTGTGGCTATTGAGCTTGCAGTAGTGACCCAGATAACTGTGACTGACACAGTAAGTTGCAGTGTCAGGAAAAATAAATGTCTCCGGCAGCCCCTCACGGAGCTCCAGCTGCGCGGGGATGCCTGCCCCGAGCCCTGGCCACCCAAGTGACCGATCGCTGCTGGCCAGACTTCCCTCAGCTGTAACGAGCTGTGTACATGGGCTCAGAGAAGGCCTGGTCTGTCAGTTTTGGGAAGTTATGCTACTTTAGTCTACTTATTGATAGGCCTCTCCAAAGGGTTGCTTCAGTGCTCCCGTGTCTGCTGAGTTTTCTTCACAAGCAGGTAAAGGGGATGGTCTCTGGGGTGCGTTTCCCTGCACCCCTGCCTTGTCCCTACCTCTGGCTCAGCTTGGCCTCCCTCTGGCCTTGGCTGGCAGGCGGCTGGTGTTTGCAGCACGGCTCAGCCTGGTGTTACAAGGAGGCACACGCAGCCTCGTCCTGAGGCTGAAATCCAAGTTGTCCCATGTGTTATGCCAGAGAAAAGCTTTTGCTGTTATCAGCACTAAAGCTGGTTGCCTTGCTGAAGAGAGTACTCAAGGGTTGCCACTTGGTTTGGTGACTTGGCACTTTGGAGTTGCTCAAACACTGTAATCCATGAGAAAGAGCAAGGTGTAGGTAGCAGATGCTTCTCTTTTGGACCTAGGTATCTTTGGACAACAGCCTACACAGAATATCATTAGCCCTATGTTTTTCTGCTGCTGCCCAAGGAAAGTACTGCACAGGAATGGTGAGGCTCTTGTGTTTTGCATAAGCCACAGAAAAGTGAGCAAGATGGAACAGAGGGATTCAGGCCTGGAATACTGAGAGATTTCTGAGTTTAACTACCTAGCAAAGAAGGAAAAGGCAGGGAAGGATTAAAGCAGCATGGCACAGAGGTGAAGGGCTTGGGTTGTCTGCTGTCTCTTCTTTGCTTCAGCCCTCACTGAAGGAGTGAGCAGGTGCAGAGGCCGCCGCTGAACACTGTACCTTCTGTGCCCATGTACGTATGCGAAGATCAGCACAGCTGTGAACTCCTCTGAGTCTTCCTCAAATGTACAGAATTCAGATCCTGCTGCATCAAAAGCTGTTTGAAGATAAAAATTACTGGTTTGTTGCTGTCACTTCTGTTAGCTGGAGACTTTAAAATATATGTTGTAAACCCCAGGGTTGGTAATGGCAAATAAAGGCTCTGTCTTTTTTTACAAGAAGCAATTGACAAAGAGCAAATGTGTTTTGGAGCAGAGATTGTGAGTTCTTTCCCATGCCACAGGCATTGTCAGAGTTGTGCATATGAGTGTGTGTCTGGCTATGAACTGTTACCAAGCAAAACCCAATTGTTTTTACCCCATATAAACTTTCACTTTATCTCGAGAACACAAAATCTTTTTTTCTTGATTTATGACCCTCACAATTTAATGTTTGTATAAATCTTTAAGGTGACATCTTCACACTGTGTATCTTTGCTCTATAGTCTTTGCCTTTCCTCCAGCTGCAATTATGTTAAAAATCGAGTATAACTTTTTGCAGCCCTCCTCCTGCATGGGGGCGGTCTCTGCCAGCTCATCTAGTCTCTAAAGGGAAGTCTCATCATCCTCTGGCTGCTGGTGTATGGTGGGGGGTGCATTTAGTACAAAGTTATTTACAGCTCTTTCTTTCAGTTGCTGCTGGATCTCTGCAGTTCTTGACTACAGGTCTCTTGAAACCTTCAGGAAAGATTTTTCATTAGTTCCTAGCTAGTAAGCAGCTATTTTCTTCAGGATAAACTTACAGCTGCTCATTTTGTTCTTTTGGGGTTCTATTTGTGCAGCTAACCTTGTCACAGGTCTGTTTTTATTTAGGCTGATTGTGAATTCTGATGTGGACCAACTACTCTTTTTAGGGAGCTACAAAAGGCAC
Source organism: Crypturellus undulatus (assembly GCA_013389825.1). NCBI lineage: Eukaryota > Metazoa > Chordata > Aves > Tinamiformes > Tinamidae > Crypturellus > Crypturellus undulatus. The sequence continues at coordinate 782,409 of VWPW01008062.1, read as the reverse complement.
TGAGCACTGTACATGGGCCCTACAGATGGGTAGGCAAATGTTATCCCTTACAAAGCCAGAGAGTGGCCTAGCTGACAGGATCCTTGACTTACTGGCTTTGCTACATGATAGATGTTTGAGGATTTGATGAGAGTGTTCTACAACATGTTTATGTTCCCCAAAGATTTTTTTTTTTAATTATACCTTCCCCTCTTGTTCTCCATTATCACGAAGTTAAGTTCTAGCTATTTCTTTTTTTGAAAGGACAATATTTAATAGTAACTGAAAACTTTTTTATAAAACATATTAAAACATATTCAAAGTCTTTAGATAAATATATGAGACTATGGCAGTTGACAGTGGCAAGCTTCTCATCCTTGAGAAAATAGTACTTTTAGCTTTTTGGAATAAGGTAATCATAGGGAAGTCATTTTAAAAGCTGGCCTGGCACACTCCTAGATTGAAAAGTAAAAGATTAAATTCCTGATTCAATTTGTATGTAGACCTTTACTGACTGTTCTAGGAGCCGATGAAAAGGTAGTAATTGAGGGTCAAAGAAAGACTGGCTAGTTCTTAATCTTAGTTTGCCACTGGGATATAGCTGTGAAGAATGCTTAAAGAGTGGGATGTGTGTTTTTCCTCTCCGCTAAACAAAACCACTGTGAAACTGTATAGGTTTTGCTGAAATCTCACTTTAGAGAAGCTGAAAGGATAGAAGAAACTCTGAAATACTTGGTTTTTTTCAGTCTATTTTTGTAGGGGAGGAGAAGGCTCACTGTGAATTTCAGTTCCTTCCTCTCTTTCTGTCCATCTCTGCCAAGGATTTGCAGGGTGGAAGTGCCTGTCTCTGTGCAGCTCCAAGCAGGGGTGTGGGGGGAGCAGTTCCCAGAGCTATTGGCAATCCCAGGTAACTACCATATAGCTTCTGCAAGGAAGTAGCTGTGAAGATGTAGGTTTCTGGGTTTCAATATAAGCAACCCTAGAACTTTCTTCGATCCCTCATTAGTTTTGTGCATTCTATGCTAAGGCCTCATTCTGCTCTGTTTTCTTTGCTCTTGTCCCAGGTGGTTGTGCTAAAGTAGGAATGAGTGCTTGCACCATACTCCTTGCAAGTGTGTATGGCCTAGAAGGGTAGGAAAAACACCCATGTATTTCTACTAAATACTTTGTCAGTCAGTCCTCTCAGTTCTCCTGTTTAAGGTGGGATATACGGTGCATAAAGTATCTTAACAGTCTAGCTGAATTATATTTAGAAAGCAGAAGACCTTAGAAAATGAGCAAAAACTGCATTACTATAATTTCATGCAAAGTACTTAATCATCTGGGATATGAGAGAATGTAAAAGGGGCTAAGTAATAGATCTAAATATTTTCAGGACAGCAACTCTGCAGAGAAGTACACATTCTGAACCAGAAAAGAGGAGCTGTGTTAATTATATTGCATGCCATGCTACACATGAACAGCATTAAAAAGCCTGCCTTCAAATCTTAGAACACTTCCCATTCTCACTAACCTCATTATTAACATCCATATTCTGCATTAATGCTGCTGGCAAGAGGTGAAAGCCATTCAGGGTGAAAAGAAATTAGTTTCATTTTTCAGTAATTACAGGGAAAACTCTGTTCACTGGCTTTAGTCGCCCTCTCAAGTTATTCTAGTGCTGCTGGTTAAAAAGATCCTGATCTTTGGTGCTTTGCTAATGATCAGCCGTTTTAGAAATGGCATATTCCAGCAGCAAAGCCTCTACTCCTGGGACACTTTTCCCCTCTTGGGCAGCTGCCAGATCTTTTAAAGCCCCTGGGAAGCTTATGAAGGGAGAGGTGTGTGCAGTGACATGTTTTTTTGTTTTTCTTGTTTTTTGACATTTTTAACTTCCTTGATATTAGTGTTGCCTGAGATGCAATGTTTCCAGTTTTCAAAGCAAAAGGCCAATTCCTTCAAAACATTTAAATTTAATGTTAATCTATGGGTGAGGGGAAAGGTGTGTGTCACAAATAAAGGAGGAATTACATGGAAAAAGACTATGTGGTGAGATAGCAACTATCTTGCAATGTAGTAAGCTCTATATAGATAATATGCAAAATATTTATTTACCATGTGCATTTTTCTCTTATCTCAGGTCTTTCCTTTCAGAAGGTCAAATGGCAGACAAGTAAAAGATAGAATGTACTTTAAGAGATGCATCCTAGAGGGCTGAGCAGGTACCTCCTACCGAGAAGTATGAAAGCTTGACTCGTTTTTCCTTTCCCCTGTTCTGAACTGGATTTAAGTCATACTTGACCAAACAGAGGTCAAACAGATCTGACTACTAAGTGGCTTCCTGCTGGAGCATTGCAGTTAGCACTTGTGATTAATTGCCTATACTTTCAGTCTGTCCTCTGTGAAGAGGATAGATGCTTAAGGTATGAGGAGCTTTCACAAAGTTTTCATGGATCCTTTTCAGTGTCTCACAAATGTCATTGTGTTAAAATGGAGGTGAGCAACAGCATACTTAATTAGTGTGACTGTTTCAGCATTGTACTATGTCTTTGCATATCTACGTGTCCTGTGCATGAAGTGCACTGTTCAGGTGGTCTTACAATGTCTGTGGCCGTTTGCAAAATGTGTTTTCTTTGTGCATTTTCACTGTGTTGTGCTTGTAGTGCTTCATGGTGTCAAAGCTGTTGTACCTGGGGGAGGCCACCTTCTTCAGAGTGATGCTCTGTGTGCTCTGTGTGGCTTTTTTTTTTTCCTGAGATGACTCTTGCCGTAGCCTTGGTGCCCTTTGATAGACTGGAGGATTTGAATCTCGGGACAAATGTCACTGATCTTTATATTGGGAGAACTAATTTAACTGCAGACCTTTTATTAAACTTCCAATTCTCCTGCAAGTGATCCTGGCTATAATAACTTGATCTTTGAGGCAGTTCAGTACTCTGTTATTAAGTAACTTAAGCTGCTTATGCTTAATATTGTACTTCCAAATGAAAGCAACATCTTTTTATTCTTTTCTTTCTGAATGAGCAGACTTTTTTTAAGGCCACCTTGCCATTTAATTTGCATAACAGGGCTATTAAGTACCTGTAGCATGAAGAGTCATAATTCAAATTCTTTTGGTTAAGGGATTTAATTAGATTGTAGAATCTTGTTCTTTCAAAAACCTTTTTGTTCTTTCTTTCATGAATCTTTGGTGTCTCATCAGAGAGATCCAAAATAAGGACAGGGGAGTCTATGGATATTAAAACTACAGCAAGATATTTTAAATGAATAGTTTAGACCTCTGTGTTACCATATCACCTGTATGATACCCCTATTTAAGGCTATAGGCAGGCACTAGGATACAATAGAAGTAAAGTAGGACATAGTGGGACAACTACATAAGACTTCCCATAGTGCAACAAAATTTTTCTAAAGAGTAGGAAAACTTGCCTTTGGCTGTAAGGTCTACTAAATGCTTCAGAAAAGAATAAAGGGAAAACTGCACTAAACAGGAAGGTAACTGTGTGTTGAGAGCTGCTATGTGTGGATTTCTACATCTTCTCCACCTGGTGCTTTGATTTACTTCATCTTTGTCTTCCCCAGCTGTGCTACAAGGTTTTAAGTTATTCAGTGCTTTGAAAAAGAAACTGGTGTTGGTAAATGCTGCAGCTGATCAAATGCTGTATACACCAATGTTTCTGTTTTATGGTAAATATCATCCCTGTTATGGTATGGAATGGGGAGAGATGTGGTGTCCCATCTCTTACTGGAATACTTGTTCAAGTGTTGACTTTGGATTATCAGATAATTTTGCCTGTTGTCTGTGCTGTCATCTGTGGCCCACTAGTACGGGATTGTGGAGAGACACAATTTTGTGGAAAGCTTTTGGAGACAGCTTGGTGATTTCAAGGTGAGCTTTCGCTGAACATGGACTTGTGTGACTTGAAGATGTAAACTATGGGCTGGTTTATTGGCGTGCAGATATCTGTGCTTTGTAACGACACAAGGAGTAAGTGGGGAAAACCTGAGGGAGATGGGGCATGAAGGAAGGTGATGTACAATCTAGTAGATAGGAATGGCAGGAAGGTTCAGTCAGTCCCGAAATCTGCTCGCCAGTGCAGCTGCCGTGTGCGTGGGCAGCACGTGCTCTCCTGGGCTCACCCTGTAGCGCATGTCTGAATGCCAAGCTGCTCTCCCTCCCTGCTGGGGCTCTGCTAGACCCTCCCTTGCGTTCCTCCTCTGGCCAGGTTGCTGCTTGGCGCCAGTCCTGGGGGCCGCCTTGGCCCTCACTGTGCCGATCTTAACGTGCTGATCCCGAGGGCCCCTTGACTGGCACATTCCAGTGAGCTCCAACAGCTCACGCTGCCCCCGCCTCTGCAGGCGCCGCTTGAGTGTTGTTCTGTGAGGGCACATGGTGTCGCTGTGTCGGGGAATGGTGTGGTGTAGAGAATGTTTGAAATGTCAGCGAGGAGCAAAATACTTCAGGCAGGCTCTTAATTTTAGTCAAGTTATTGCTTTTCCTTTTTTTTTTCCCCAAAAATCTTCCCAGAACTAACTACCAATGAGACTTAATTCTGGAAATGAAAGGACTTGAGGGTCTGTCTGATTCATGAGGGGAATCAGTATCCGCCTAGTGGGACCTTCATTGAAACTTTATTTTTTACTGACTTCTTGTAATTAAATAAAAAGTGCTGTAAAAATCCCCTTCATCAAATTTGGTTGCTAGACTAGACAGGCTAGAAATTCTGCTTAATCTTAATGATTAGTAAGAGATCTTCATTTCTGTAAGATTCATTTTAGCATTAAATAAATTACAAATTATTCAGAGGCAATATATTAAAGGAGATCTAATCAAGATATCCATAATATTGTGACATATTTAAAATCCCATAATACTTAAAGTATTTTTATCCTCCCCATCCCCCAAAATTGTTCTTATATAATTAATGGCACCATGATGAATAACCTTGGGCTTAGATTCAATGGCTTCCTTTGGGAGTTGAGTGGCTTTTTTTTTTTTTTTTTTTTTTTTTATTTTCTACNTAATCTCTGAAACCAAATATATGCCTTAATTACAAGTCAAACATTCATTGAAGACAGAACTGGAGTACAGATGTACATGCTGAAGTTGGCATTAGCATTTGTTCTACCAATCTTGACCTGAGACAGGATCTCTGCAGATATTAGCTGTGCTCAGAGGGAATGTGAATCTGTTTTGCTCTCAGAACTGCAGAGCTTGCAGATGTCGTCTTCACATCATGTGATATTTGTATGCTGTTTGTCAGACCTGCAGAAAGCAGGGATTAGCCCAACTGCAAATTGGGTTGAGAAGTGTGAGATTCAGACTGTAGAATGAAACCACTGGTTGACAGTGACAGCTTCTCACTAATCCTAATTCTTTATTGATGTTTCGGGAAGGAGATTTTTGATGTGCCCAAAACAAATATGTCTGTCTTGAAGTCATTCCATGGTAAAACAAATTCTCTTCAAGGCTACAAGATGAAATCTGAATCTCAGACCAAAAAAGTGTAATATCACTTGGAAGCTTTGAGCTCCCACATGTTGCTACAAAGTCCGTGTGACCACTGAGCAGGTTGTGCTTCCCAGCAGGCCAGGCAGTGCTTGCCTGCTTCCTCTGTGCGGAGAGGCAGAACAGGAGAATCCGTGTCTCTGAACTCACTGACCTGGGATGGGTGCTCCGGGTGCTTTGCCTTGTTGGGTGTTGGAAGGCAGCTAACATGAGCTGCTGCAAGCTGCAGTGGTGGCTTCTGAGGGATGGATAAATGTATTCAAAAATCAATTTATGGCATCATTTTGCATATTTATTTCTCTTAATTTAAAATGGTGAATAGCTAGGGAGAAATACCTTCTTGTGGAAGGGCGGGGGGAGAATGAATAAAAGACACGAGCTGTTTGGGACCTCTCTGGCAATGCAGCCATGCTGAAGAAGCTTGAAAAGGGAGCTTCAGCAGAAGCAGATGAGGGTTCAACTGAGCAACTACACTGGTCTGTCACTGAATTAAACTAAATTAGTACAAAGTCTTTTAAATTAATGAGAACTTTCAGATACCAGTTCAAATAAATCTATTCAGACATCAGCTTCATTGGGGGGGTGCCACTTCTGAGTATGGACTAGCTCTAGCATGAGTCTAGTTGTAGTTTGCCTGCTCTGTTGTCTGGCTAATCAAAGATGATGGGATGTGATTTTTTGTTATTGACTCTGGGCTGTCTTGTTCAGTCACTGCTGACTGCTGTCTGTTTAGCTTGACTGTAAGGAGTGGAACTAACTTGTTTATATTCTGGCAATTGCTCTGCTGCTTGCCACCGTCACTGATCCCTTCTCAGGTAGAGCTTTAGCAAGCTGTATTGGAGCTGCAGTTACTCTAGAGCAACTGGATTCCAAATGGTCCACAACTGGACAAAATGTTGAGATGTTCCTTGGGAATGCTGGTGTGGAAATGCAAAATTCCTAGGGATTTCACTGTCTTCATATTGTATTTGCCTGCCTTCCACCACTTCTGTAATCCAGTCCTGTTGTGTTAGAGGATGCACACTGCTAATCTTCTGAGTTTTGCTACAGTTAGTTTTACTTTTATAGGTGTTCATCCTTGAGTGTTTTTAAGCAGTATATTTTGATCTAATATGACAAGTCTTGGCTTTTTATCCTGGATGATGAGTTTTCATACTTGCTCTGAAAGATCTCCAAGATATTTTGATCATTACCTGCTGCTCTGTAGGCTTTAACATGTGCCTGACATTGCACTTTGGTGGGATGACTTAGTGAATTTCTCAGACTTTTTTTAGGTAATGAAAGACAAACTCCCTTTCGCAGAGGTAAACATGGATAAATTGTCAGACTCATAACCCATATCATATGCCAGATTTTCTGCACTGCTTGAAATGGTCACTGTATGCACGACTTTTAAAGACAGTGTCACCTTGATGAATACATGTTGTGTCACTTGGGCAGGGTTCATGTCTGTGTGGATTTTGGTGGAGAAATCTAATGCAGGTCTATATGAATATTGCAGCCTTCTGGTCTGTAATACCTATATTATTGTTTATCCGTGCTATGGTGATTATGATTTTTTTTTTTCATGATTTATAAAAACTATTTTGACAGAAAAGGAGATATGGAGAAAATCCCAACAGCCTAGGCTAATAAACTCTTCATTATGCTTTGCTACAGATGAATCAAAGATGAATGTTTGGGGATTTTTAAATGAAATCTAATTTAAAAAACTATTGTATCAGTGTGAGGAGACTTAGTTTTCCTCTGCAACAGAGATGAGGAAAGATCTTCTTAGCAGTTTTAAGGGATCAGGCTCCCCGATGGTCTGCTAACTAAATTAAATTGAAATATAGTAGACCAAATCTCTGTTACCTGCCCTACACATCAGCAAACTTGATTACTAATAGATATAGGGTGCTGTTGGGAATAAGACAGTAGGAACAAGTCAGCAACTGGGCTTTTTGCAAAGCCAGACAGACCACACGGTGCCTCATAGTCCGTAGCATGCGAGCCGTGTCTGCACACAGGCCGGCATCGCTTCTCTCCTTGTGGCTTCTCTGTGGCTACATCATGGTAATGCTGCCTGATTGCACGCTCAAAACAATGATAAAATAACTTTCTTTTGATCATAATATACATTAGTCTATATCTATGAATTTGAAGGTGAACCGTAGCCTGGGGCTTTCATTTGTTAGCGAAGAAGCCATCTCCACTAGTGTTTAATGGATTGGGACAAGCTCTTGTAGTGCCGTCCCCTTAGGCCATTGCTTCCTGTGCTGCTGCTCCCTCTGCTTGAGCGTAATCTTAACACCCTTTGTGGCTGGTGACATTACTTATGTTTGCATATGTTGGGAGAGTATTTCCTGTATTAAGTTAAATCTGGACAGGAATCCCAGATCAGGAAAACAACTGTGGAAAAGTTGGATTGCTAAGAGCTCACCTTTTTTTCACAACTTGGCAGCATCATTTTAAACTTCGAAAAAACAAGATGGTGCTGCAAGGAGAGATCCCTGATAGGGTATCCTATAAAGCTGAAAGCAAAACATTGGCCCAGTGCTGTTGGCAATAGCCAGTTTTAAACGGAGGACGATTTTAAACATTTCTATTACACCAGCCATAAAGCGAACAGGCTGTACTCTTTACCATGAGTCACGGTTAACTGTAGCAACTGCTTCATAACCGTGTCCAAATAGCCCCTTGGTAATGAGTGTACCTGTGTTGCCGTCCCGTTCTGCCCCGCGGTGCAGGTTGTCCCCTGCCTGAGGCTGCGGGACCCGCAGAACCTGCTGTTCCCCAAGCTGTGCCCGTGGCCAAGGGGCTTTGCAGCTGAAGCACCCGCTGCTGCTCGTGTCTGGCTGGTGTAAGGTCTGTCTCCTGTACTCAGCCAGCCTACTCCTAAAGCAGGGCCAGGCTGGAAGCTGCTAGAAACGTGTTTACGGGCTTGTTTGCTGGGCTCCAGTGCTGAGAGCAAGGAAAGTACTGGCCCCTAAGCAGTAGTTGTCCTCTTGGGAGGAAAATTAATTCCGTGCCTCTTGCCATATGAGGCTTGGGATACTCCTCGAGTCACTGCAGAGTGTGCAGGTACATGCAGAGGCTTTGAAGTCACCACAAATAACAGTAACCTGAAAATAATCCCTTGAAGCACTATCACCTCAAACAGGCTGTGCTGTGACTTGCCTCTCGCACTGAGAGCAAAGTACTGCTGTTTCCACATGCTGTTTTGGCATTGCTAGAATATAAAATGAATAGAACAGGCTGGCCATATGGATAGATTCCCATGTAATTCCTTTATGAGACAGGGAGAAGAGTACCTGTCAATTGAATGTTTTTATTCAGCTTGCATCAATAATAAAGTAGTAAATTTTTCAGTTTGGGAGCTATAATTCCACATAATTGGGCATGACTTTCACTGGCCTACCTCATTAATTTATATTACAGTATAAAGAAACAAATAACTACTTAAGAGACACTAGAGATGTTTGATGTATTCCCTTAAAGATATAAAACTAATGTGGAGACTGTCCCCCATACATCTGAATTCTTAAAGTATTTCTGTCTGTCTAAATGCATAGAACTTGCACTTTACCATTGTATGCTTATAAATAGATGTATATGTGTGGATTTATGTGATTGCTCTTCCAGACAGTAATCACATTGACATTAATGGTGGTACCTACATGGGACAACTAGCAGAAAGAAACTAAGGGCAGAGGTCTCAAAGAAGGTCAGTTGTTTTATTCAAGTCCTTATGAATTTTATATACTGATCATCCCAATGTTAAATTCTTAATCTAACCCTTAATTAAGGAATCTAACTCTTAATTAGTATCAGACCTTGCAAATCCAGATACTGGTGTGTTGTACTGCTAGCATGTGTCACTTGGCTGCATTCTGGCATGTGACTTGTCAATACAGTTGTCATGCAGAAGTGCCTTAGGAGTGACAGAAGTGCAAGTGGCAGCTTGAAGGGCCAGGACAGCCAAACTGGGCGAAAAAGGGCCTTGTTTTGGATGAAAGTCTCACCTTTAAAAATGTTCTTTCACTGACTGATTTGGGGAATATCTAATTAGTTCATGCTGTTTTTTGTGTTTGACTCTAATTTGCTTGCTTTTTTGTAACATTTTAGTCCCCTTTAAAAGAGGTATAAGGGCTAAGTCACATCTTGACTTGAGCTGTGTTCCTCATTCTTCAGAGGTAAAAACGAAAATTTCAGGAAGCACCAGAGTCCTGAATTGTCATTGAAAACATTTTACTACTTCTGTGCTCTTTGAAATCTTCAGGTAGAGTACAGAAGAAATGCCCATATGGGGAGCAATGGAGAGATATATTAGCTAGAATCAAGAGTCTGCATTATTAGAAGCAAGTTGAGAGGATTTATGAAGCTGAGAGGTAGATGTGTTTAAGCTGTGTGAGGAGGAAGGCTTGAGGGCTGCCAGCATGTGTGCTGCTTGCCATTGCACACCCTCGGGTAAGTGATGGTCCTTGGAACAGAATGTCTTGGTGGACTAAGACGGCAGAGAGGATTGGAAGTAAAAAAAATACTAAAATACTTTAAGCTGTGAGCTCGGAGTATGGTTTAATGAGAGTCTAGTAGCAACAAAGTTTATTGTTATAAAATGCAAAAAAAAAAAAGGGAGGAAGTGGTTTGCCAAAATGATTTCAGCTAACTGCAGGAATGCTAGATATTCTACCTGGCTGGCCTCTGAACTTTTCTTGAAAGTTTGCTTGAAAAGGATATTTTGGGCATGAAAAATTGGATGTAAACTCTTCATTTGATGAAGAGACTGATGTTGAAAAACTTTGCAGGGTGAGCAATCCTGAAAAAATTCAATTGCACTATCAAAGATGCATGGAGGAAAAATGACAAAATAATCCACAGGGTAGTGAGGAGGCTAAAAACATCTTCTAGTAAAAGTTGTTGTGTCCTTATTAAGCATTTTGATATGAAAATATAAATTACTTTTCTGCAACTTTGCTTCTTTGTGCCTTTTTTTTTTTTTTTTTGTTTCCCCCACCTCCTGGTATTTGTTGCCTTGACTTTTTTTTTCTTTGCTTTTCTCCTCCTCTCTTTAGATCACTTTCTTATCCTGTTTCTCCTAAGCAGTAGGGAATAACAGATTCAAATATGAAATGTGAATTAATGCAATCAGCCAATATTAAGTATTTGGAAGGAAACTTCTGCCTTCCTTGAAATATTGCAAAGCAGATGTTAGTGCTGTATACAGTTTGCTGTAAACATATGAATGATTTATTGAACAATCTTTGTCTTCAAACAAAGTTTTCTATCCAAGAAGTGCTTTCTATCCAAACTCTAGACCTTGATGTGCATAAAAATTGGGTTCCTCTCGCCAGCAAAGTATTTTATTAGAGTAGTTAAGGCTTTTAACTAAGAGTTGGGAGGGAAGATTTAGAAAAAGCCACTACATTTGGGTCTTAGCGTTAGAAGTGTGGTTTTGCTGGTACTTGCTATTCATACAGCACTTTATTGATGTATACCTATACCAACAAAGCCTTTCAGATGTAAACTTGACCTTGTGGTTGTATCAGCATTTCAGTAAAAATAGCTCTTTTATTTGTTAAGAGTGTGTGTATGTGCATGTATATAGACCAAATTGAAAAGCAATGGATGGAGAAGGGGAGTAGGAAAGAGAAAGCCAGGCCTTCACTGTGGATCTAGCTGTAGGATTAAGTTCTCTAATCTTTCCATTCAAGCTCTCAAACTAGCAAAGGTGTTCAATGCAAACAACTAGCTTTACCTTGACCCTGTCTTGGGGATAAATCTATTTTTCTTTTCTGCTGTAATGAGATAAATTGTAATTTTTTTCTGCTGTGGGGGTTGATGTCCTGGGTTGAAGGAGTTCAGCCCTGGTCTGCGGCAGCAGTGCAGACACTGCCTGTGCTGGGACTTTGTCCTGCTTTGGCAACTCCCAAGGTCAAACCCTGAAAGAGAAACTACATCAGTTTACAGAAATCAACCCCCATCTTAAGGACTTGAATATTTATTATTTCTTTGTGAGCGTGTGATTTCCTTAACTTCCAGGCAAGTCAATAGCATCAGAGTACTATCACTTTTTAGAGCCTTAAATGCTAAGGATGCCATGAATCAAATTCCTTGTGCTGCAAAATGTACCTCTATCAGAATCAATGTTTTCCTGTTTGCCCTGGGAAGAGATGAGTGCCTGGGAATGCCCTGGATGCTCCTCACAGCCTCCTCATGAGGAGAGTTGTTGGCCACTCATATCTGCTGTCTGAGCAGCCCAGGTGAAGAGCCCCTGGCCTGGTGCTGCTTAGCTGAGCCAGGCCAGCAAAGATGTGGCTATTTTAATAAAAAGGCACTTTGTGCATGCTGCCTGCTTGGGTGCATCTCCAATCCTGGTTGGATAGCACGAACTTAAACTACTGGGTCTTCCAAGGCTGGCATAATTGTGGAGATTGAGGCTTGTTGCAATAAGGCCTTCTAACTTTTAAAATCATTATTTCAAGTGGTTATATGGTTACATGTGGACAAGGATACACTATAAAAAAATAGTGTGAATATTTACAAAGCAGCAGAATGGCCAGTACTTGATTCTCCTGAGATATTTGTGCTAGAGATGAAAGAATGTCTTCAGTGAAATATAGAAAAAGAATAATTGAAATAAATACAACACCTGAAATAGTCTCTGCTTGTTTTGAAATCAAATCTAATTGCTGCTGAAATAAATAAGTGCAAATTGTTTGCAGCAATGAAAAGAAATATCCTGTTGGGCAGGAAGTTGCATTTATTCTTGCTTGTTATTATAAAGGAAACATTTGATATTCCTGTTGACTACAAAGATTAAACTAGAGATTTATGTTAATGCAAAGGATTAAAAGAATCTTAATAACATGCATAAAGATGTAAATGTTCGCCTGCATTTTATCTTCCTGCAGATGAATATGCCATAGGGAAATATTGGAGGGGAGAAAACATTCTTATGCTGAATTGCAACATCTGGTTTAATGCTGCACTCACATGGACATTAAGTTATTTTCATCAGTGTGCTTTTGAGCGGTGTGGCTTTTTTCCTAATTTAACATATGACTATTACAACTATGTGTGACCAGCTTTAAATACCTAGAGTATGATTTACTTTGTTGCAGACTTCAAAGAATGGTAAANCCCCCCCCCCCCCCCCCCCCGCTTACCTGTCACTTTCAAACACTTTCCAATACAAACACGAGCCACATCAGCATGGAAAATTATGTGCTTTATTTGCACGCACCCTGATGTGTGAGCTTATACATATATGTACATACATTTCATACAGAGAAATTATAGAAAAAATATGATTTGAAAAAGGAGGCAATTAAGGTGAAGATGTAAACATCACTAACCATTTATGTTCTGTGTTTCTATGTTGTTCTTCAATTCTTCACTAAAAAGACAAGTGTGTGTAAATATAACAGAGGCCACCTGCATTTGTTACGCAGTTCAACAGATATGACCATAGAAGTGTCCCTGTTCTCAGATCAATATAAATCTTCAAAAGGTTTAGAGTAGTTAAACATCAAATAATCCATATAGTAAAAATCATAACTGCGTTGTCTTTGAGAAGGAGAAAGCTGTGCAAAATACTGTTGTGTAATTTTAGTGGTAGTTCTTTCATCATTGGAATGCCTGTCTTTAAACTTAGGGAAAGTCAAATTCTGCGGAGCACCAATTAAGTGCAAGAAAAAGTTTGCATCTTCTTCCATGCTTTCAAATTTCCCAATGAAGTCATAGTCTATTAAACATGGGCTGCAAAGCCTGTTGACGTGATCCCAGTGGATGTCCATACCCACGGGCCTGTGCACATCAAGGAGATATTGAATGAACTCTTTAAATTGGACTCCAGAGCCTGTCCTTAATGCTTCTTTGGTGGCATTGACACGATACCTGGAAATGATGGCTTTTCCAAAGACAGGATGATAGTAGTTGTTTGGATGTTCAAACTTGTCCCGAAATGCAGACACCAACTTTTCAAAAGGTTCACGAATGAAAAGCATCTTCGTGTAGGTGTTGAGCCTGTGATAAATTCCTTTGCGATCAAACCCATCCAGCTTTTTTAAATAGTTTCCATAGTGCACTGTGTTGTGCTGGATATCTTTTGTGGAAGAAGCCAGGCCGTTCAGAACCATGAGCACCCGTTTCCAGTTAGAACAGCCGGCTTTTGGTACTTCACAGTACAAAACTCTGTATTTATCTTCTACAAATATTCTAGAAACATGATAAGGAGTGATTATTCTTCTACTGTTACTCTTATATTTAGAACAAGTTTCCCTCATTATCCTCTTTCTTTCTCTTTGAATCTGATAGAGGCTTTTCCACTTGTTGTTATTTTTATCCTCGGATTTGAGTGTGGGCAGGCTGAGAGTGGAGCTGTTCATTGAAATCAGAATAGGGCTCCTCTTAATTACAAATCTCCTCCTCCGTTTATGGAGCCTCATGGAATTAATTTCCTCACCTTTCTGTCGCTGCCCTTTCATTGCAAGCATGATGCTGCCTGGCCTTCTGTGCGCGCTTTGTAGCTCAGCGGGCGCCTTCCCAGGAAGGTGCAACAAACCGCTCTGCTTTACTGCTGCTCCTCCCTCTGCAGGGCTCCCTCTTAATCGTCCATCCTGGGTAGTGCTGGCAATGCAGTCCTGATGAAAAAACAGGTGAAAGATGTTACTAAACAGGAGAGTTTGTCACTACTAACAGCTTGTCCAGTGTAATGCAGTCCTGCTCACACAGCTCTGTGTTGAGCAGAATAGTGCAGCAGAGAGCAATGCTGTGAGCCCTCACAGGGGAACTGCTTTTCTTTGCTCTGCATTTACATGCAATTAGGAGATGAGCCTGAGCTGGAAAATGGAAGGCTGGATTTAGATATCACTGTATTTAGGTGTTCTCTGTACCCAGGCTCTCCTCCAGTAGCTTTGTTTTATAGTGCAGGTAACTGTATGGACTGAAGCCTGGCAGGCCAGGGAGGCTTGTGGTGCTCGCACACAGAGGGGAAGTGCAGAGGAAGCAAGTGTGAGAGGAGAGAAGCAGGAAAAATACAAAGGGCGCATGAGTTTCTTTGGTGAGAAAGTGGATTTGACAATAGCAGCAAAGCCAGGATGCTTGAGTGGGAAGAGGATGGGACCAAGGCACACAGACTGGGTGAGCAACAGCTTGCGTAGTGTGTGGTGGTTATGGAAGCTGTGGCCTGGATTAGGCCTCTGAGGTTCTCTGAGAACAGAGAAAGGGAATTGGGTTTCTGGGTCAGGGATTTTGCTACCTGCTCTCTTTCTCTAGGTAGACTGCATTGCATGGTACTCCATGGCACGCAGCGCAGGTGTGCTCTGTTGCTTTCTGCTTCTGAAAGCAGCTGAATTTAATACTCTGTTTATGTCCCTAAAACTGAATTAAGTTCTAGTCACTGTTTAGCTATATCTTGTCACTCTTTAGAGAGCTCACGTGGGAGCTGAGTTGGTATGAACTGCTAGGGCGTCCTTCAACAGAGGAAGGAGGTGTAGTCTCAGTGTATATCACTAACTGAAAATACTTAATGCAGGATTTTATAAATTGCCAACTCTGGTTCTTCAGTCTTTACTTTGTGATGTCACCCGTAATATTGCCAGGATACAGAACAACAGAATGTTTGAGGTTGGAAGGGTTTTGCAGAGATCTAGTCCAACACCTGCTCCAGCAGGGACACCCAGAGCACAGGGCACGGGGGGCATCCAGGCGGGTTTGGACGATCTCCCAAGAAGGAGCCTCCACAGCCTCTCTGGGCAGCCTGTACCAGGGCTCTGTCACCCTCACGGGGAAAGAAGTTCTTCCTCACATGGAGATGTGTTTCAATCTATACCCATTACCCCTTGTGCTATCACTGGCTACTACTGAGAAGAGTTTGGCAGGTATTTGTACATGTTGACTTTAAATATGAGATGTATGGTGAACTAAGATGGGTGGTATGGAGATCATGCCGTCTCAAGATGCTAGATTAAGTCTTAACAATTGTACAAGTGAGGTTAGAGACTTTCTGGCTGGCTGAGCTATGGTGGAAGATCATCCGCTTAGGGCTGACTCAGGCCACATTGAATGTGGTGTAAACTGCTTCCTAAAATGTTGAACTCTTTGTGGATAGCTCAGTGAGTATCTGAAGCGGGACGTGGATTAGATCATGTATTTCTTGCCTTTCAGTTATAGGAGACATGCTAATTTGTAGCCTGTATGACACCAGAATTTTATCTTGCTGCATTCTTTGAGGATGAGAGTCTCTCTAACCCAAAACACCATTTTTGTAGGGGGGAAAGATAACTCCAATGTTCACTACAAAAACCCCTGGTGACAAGAGGAAAATTTAATTGCTTAGTGACTTGCTTAAATTGGTAATTATGATTTTAAACAGAATGCATCAGTATGAGCCACAGCTTAGTGCTGTGCAGCCTTCAGCAGAGCGAAGATGAGCCTGGGGTCTGTCTCGTTACCAGGGCATACACTGTGCGCTGAGAAACCACGCTAGGTGCAGAGCATCCTCTATACTTGCTTTCTTTTTATAATGGTCATCGAAGTAGTGTTCCTAAAATGTGTGTGAATGGAGGTTTGTTCTTGTCTTTTTTGCTTCTCCTGGTAATGATGGTGGTGTATGTGGACAGGGAAACCAGCAGACAGCCTGTCATAAGGTGCTATGTGTTCAGTGGATGGGAACGATCGGACTCTGCTCTTCTGAGGTTTCTGCCAGTAGTCAAATGTGTATTTAAGTTTCTATGTATCTTTAAAAGACCAGCTTTGTTGCTATATTTTTCAATATTAACCTTTACAGAATGACTGAAGGTCAGTTTACTTGTAAAATAGTTGGTATTCCAAGTGGATCGTATTCCGGCTCCCTAGATACGTGTGGCTAATGCTGGTGAGGATGACTCTGCAGTCGACGTTAGAGGGAAGCCCGATGGCGTGCAGGGAGTGTCGGACACTGCTCCTGCTTTCTCCGCAGGGCTGGAGTGGCCGGGCTGGAGTGGCACCGCGTGCCGGGACCCAGGGGCCCTGCCCAGCCCGGGGGCTGCGCGCCTGTCCCTCGCCCGCTTCCAGCTTGTCCCCTGCTCCCAAGCTCCGATGGGCTGGTGCGCGGCCGCAGCAGCCGCTAGATGGAGGAAGCTCACCAGTATTTTTCTCTAGCCTGTTTTTAAGAACCTCTGGATGTTCAGTAGGCTTTTGTGCAGAATGTTAATATGCAAAGTTTATGGTGCCTTTTAACAGCATCCAGACAACACAAAAAAAAAAAAAAAAGTCATAAAATCGGAGTTGCGTAGCTCATCAAATTCACATTTTAGAAAGAAAACATGCGGTTCATAGCAAAGCTCAGATGTGCTATTTCTATTCAGTGCTTCATGTCCAGTCTAATGGCCTCATCTGAGCCATCTCTATCTTTGCTCCATGTTCTGAACCTGGACACAACTTATGTATTTCTGAAAACTTACTTTTTTGGGTTGCTGGAATCCCATGTTATATTTTATTCCTAAACAAAGAAAGAAACTGAAGTCATTATTTAGTAATGATACAAACAATAGTCTGATATTCTTGCGACTGTGTCTTATCCTTAACTCGGAGAGCAGGAACAAACTCTTTTAGTGCAATGAAATACAGATGAATGATGAATCAAAATTAATTTATAATTCATAGTAAGAATATTCCTCTTTATTTATAGCTGTCAAAAGCAATTGCAAAAGGAATTAAATGTCATTGCCTCCTCTTTTACAGATGAGGAAGCTGAGATGGAGAAAGGAGTCATCTGCTTAACCCCAGCTAATAGATTCATTAGCAGAACTAGGAGAAACTGGAACTGATTCCAGGTCAGTGCTCTCCTCTTTGTGTACTTACCTAAAGATGATGCTTGACTCGCCCAACTTTGCACCCTATGGTATGTGTTTGTATTAATAGCTTTTCACTGAATGCTGTTTGTTGTTGTAAAACCTATGCAATGTACAGTGGATTTATGTGCAAATATTTGTGGAGTTTTAGAAGACAAAAACCAACTGTTTTGCCAAATCTTCTGACTTTGTAGTGAAAGTTACCTGAAAGTAACAGTAAATATATGAATAACAGTAAATATATGAAATGACTAGAAAACTTGCTAATCTTTTGCTGCTTTTAGCTCTCTAATGCAGTCTGTCGCTTTGGACTTGAAGCTACATTGGAAAAAATGCTTAAGTGAAATTGTTGTGTAGATCTACTCTGCTAATCAAGTTTAAAGTTATACTACATCTTTGCTCATTTGGCACTCCACATCTAACACAGATTATAATATTTTGCCACAAGAAAAAAAGGCGTCTCTGCTACCCATGTAACAGTAGCCGTTATTAAATGTTTGGTGCCAGACATGACAATGACAAACATCTCGGTAGTGCTCAGACAGAAGAAACAGCAGAGACTGAATCCTTATAACAACTGCATGTGATTTATGGCTGTTTTCATGTGCTGTGTGCATGCAGCCATGATTTTGCAGACCCAAGCTTGGCCTATGTTTCATGCCTGCTGTTGTCTGTCTTGAAATACGAGCCCTGTGCTTTGTCCAGTCCTACCATACAGTCAATCCCATTGTGAGCCTTTTTTCTTTTGGCTACTAGCAATACAATAAAACAGACTTCATCTTCCCTCTGTGATATTATATAGCTTTGCCTGCCTCCCTTCTTCTCTATTTCAAGGTCTTCAAGACCTAATTTTGATTTACCTCTGGTGTTTTTCACTGTGCTGGGGCTACACTATAACTGAAATATTTTTTTAATATAAATGAAAACTTCAAGTCTGCATTTGTGATCCCTCCTTTTTAATGTGCTTCCATGAGCAGTATATACTTCTTTGTGTCTCCTTAACTGATCTGTGAAATACCCTGCAAGGGCCAGTAATAACATTGCACAAAGATCTGTTGAGTGTCCTATGTTCGTGTGTTCCAGTTTTTTATTTTTGTTTGGTACCTAAACAAGTAGTACTTAGGCAAGGATGAATAGCAGGTTAACACTAAGAATTCTGATTAGTATGAAGAAATCTCTATGTTGAAAAGTGTTTTTCTTGAATATTGGTCATATCACTTAAAATGATCAAAAAGATGGAAAAAGAAAATCTCTAGTTTAGAGAACTGCCCAGTTCTGATCTAAAGTTACTCCTGTGTCTGACTGTTTACATATTGTGTTAGATTGATCTTTTAGAAAAAATGTCTACCTAAAAGATGTTTACAGCTTCAGTGGGGACTGTGTGAGGTAACACACTTCAGGCTCTTGTCAGAGCTTCTTGTCTAGAAGTTTCTGATGCTATTGTCCAATTTTCCTCTTTGCACTAATTGTTTTAATGGTGATGTAAATAAATCATAATGTGTCCTCTGTACATGGCAGGGGGCATTGCAATTTTTGTAGTCAGGTCTTTGGATACCAAATGCTTGGCTTCCTAAAACCTTCATATTAGTGCTGAGTTCTACTCTGAAGAAATTAAAACCAGACTTCTACAGTGAATCTTTAGGGTGAGTCTGGATTAAAATTAAGATATCTGACTTCTAACCAGGATGTTTAATTCTGCATATTACAGATGATTCCTTGAGTAGCAGGATATCCTTCATCCATTGCAGATTAGGGGTCACCCTCACGGGGAATGCTGCACAGAAGCAGAACGCTGCTGCACAGCGTTGTCATGGCAGAGAACTTGAGCATTCAGTGCTTCCATGGTGCATTGTTAGTGCTTCCCCAGATGCAATTATTGGCTCGTCTTGTGCTTGGTGAGCATCTGATGGTTTTGATTAGTGTTTGATAGCTTTTTATTTTTTGTATTTTCCATGCTGTTATTCATACTTTTATTACTTGCAATAACTTCCTTCCCCTCACCTTTCATTCCCATGAAAAGAATCCTCAGTGTCTGCTCAGTTTGTGATCCAGTGGTTTTTGAGAGTGCAACAAAAGCTAAGCTCCTAATACTTTGCAGAACCAAGACTGTCTGCATTTTTATTAACTAATTTAATTGATTCTTCTTAATTTGAAGCCTGCTGGTATTCTATCACTTTTTCTTGTCGGAAATGTTGTTTGGGGGAGGAAATCATCTTAGAAGGAAAATCTAGGTGGGGTATTTTACACTTTTCAGGGAGATGATAATTAGCAACATCTGACAAGACTGTGTTTCTTATTGTAAGAAATATATTGCATTTTAAATACCAGATTTGTAGAAAATGAACTTGCCTTTCTGGAGTGCAGTTAAATAAAACCATGTATCTATTTATTTACTTTTTTTTAACAGTAAATCAGCTAGTTAAGCCTCTTTCTGTTTTCAGGCTTTCTCATGTTTCTGGTATGTTACAGTTAACGGCATTATGCCTAATAGCAAGGATCTTGATTCTTAAGTCCATCTTGCAGAGCTAAAGAAACAAAAATTAACAGATATGGATCTTTTGTCTGTACATGGATGTATTCACTAGGAGCAATGGTTAGAATATTTCTCTGGTTATTCCTCAACCTCTAAGTAGAAGTAGAGGAACAAATTGCTTTATATCCCCAATCTATTAAGGTGTTGCTATGGGTTCTTAGTGTGTCCTACCACCTACTTATCTGTACTTACTTTGTTAGATAAATATATATTTTTTTGAAATTATGATCTTGCTCTGTCCAGGAGTGCATGTACATATACATTCAGACTTTGTAATGAGACTTCTTCACCTGTCTTCACTACTGCTTAGACCCAAAGTTATTTGGAGAGGAGACTTGTGTATAACTTAGAATGAAGAATCCTTGTGACATACTGAGAGAGAGGTACATACTACTGTTCTATCCTAGATCCTTGTCTAAATTTGCATTCAATTTTTGCTTGATATGTCTCCCTGATAGTTAGGAATAATAACAAAGGAAAAGAAAATAACCTTTATAATGCAAGTGTAATTGAAAGAATACAAGAAGTTCTTGCTTGTAAATGTATTATGAAGAAGGTACCACTGCCTGTTTACTTTCTTTTCTTTGCTATTTGGGCATCCTAATTAGAGTGACATTTTCTGACTTAATTTATATTCAGTAAGAATTCTACAAAGAAAGCGGAAAAGCCAAGTATGTGCTATTACATTCCCCATTCTTTCTACAGACCTATCCCTGGGAATATCATTAATTAGCATCGTTAGCTTTCAGGCACAGTCAGCAGTTACTTGCAATTTCTACTTAATACCTTTCTGTTGGTCTCCATTGTCGCATTGAATATTTGCATAAAGAGAGCCTTCATAGTATGACTTTGACAAGGCTGTTACACTCTGTTCAGGTTTATTTAAAAAAACAAAACAAAACAAACAAACAAAAAAAAAACAAAAAACCCCCAAAAACTAATGTTTAAAATATAGTGCTGCACTGATACTTAGTAGCTTGTAGGAACTCTCTAGGTAACAAGTGGAGTTTCAGTGCAATCTCGAGCAAGCACCATGTGACCCACAACTGTAGTGGAGGAGCTAGCCAGAATAGCTCATCTAGAATACCATGCTTCAAAAAGTTGTGTAAGTAGAGCACTAAAGATTCAGTGGCTTTCAGTAGAAAGGGAAGGAAGAGTTCAGAACTACTTTCATGTAACTGTTTCTGGAGAGATTTTTTGGGGAGACGGGGGGGAAGTGGAGCTGGAAAGTAGGGAGAAGGTTGTGGGTAAAACTCAGAAGGTCGATCTGCACAGATATGCCTCTGAGTGATGGAGCTCACAGGTTTAATAGACTGACCTGGCATCAAATACCACAGATTTGCGCCCAAATGCTGCATCTGGGCTAGACCTGTTGGGCTAGAGTTGACCTTCTGTTTTCCCTTTTCCTGTTCTCATAGTTAGCTGCTGACAATTCTCTGTGGAAGAGATCCAGTATGTAACTTAAAACATCTGCATGTCTGCTACAAAATATGGTGTTAAAGGATGCTATTTGGACCAAATTTGAATAATCTCCTCTGAGAAGCAAAATGGAGCTGATGGTTCTGGAGAAGCTGGGTGTGAAGTGTTGAACTCTTTGCCTGAGCTTTATTCCTGACTAATAAGCAATAAAATTCAGTGGTGACTTTCTCTAGTTGTTTAGTAGACAGTGGCTGGAAGAGTGCCACCACTCTCCACTGCTGCACACTCACTGTCTCTTACTCCAGAGCTCACTTGCACTGCTTTGCCGGGAAGTTTTAGTGATTGCAGTCTTTCCTTTGGAGGAGGAGCTGGTCTGAAAAGATTCATCAGAGTTTTAGGAAGCCTCTGGAAGAGAAATTGAGGCCTTAAATTATTCAAAAGTCTGAAGAAAGTTGTTGAGTGATTGGTAGAATGATTTACATAATCATTTCTGAACTGACTTTCATATCTGTAAAAAATGAAAATGGCTTATGGAATGGTTCAGGAGTTCTGCTCAAAAATGGAGTGCTGACTGCTCCCTGTATTCATGTGGCATCAGGGCATGCAGAAGGAGTTGTAAACAGCCTCCCCTTCAGCTTTATTTACACTTTTCTATTCTGGACATCACGCTGAGGGATTTGTCACCAAGTAAACTATAAGGCAGTCAGCTCACCTTGCATTGTTTAAAAACAGCCCAATGTTTCTTCCAAGAAAGCTCAAGTTAGCTCTCAACGTGCGTGGAACAAACAGCAGTGAATTGGACTTACTTCATCCAGAGGTCTCTAATATAGTTCTAATACTGTGGAGTCTCCAGATACTGTAATGTTATTTTAAGAAATTAAGGATAGCTCAGCCAAAGCGCAAGCTAAACAAATTCTTCTCAAGTCCAATTAATAAACAAAGAACACTGTTGATGTGTCAAAGACCTTGGGGGATTTCAAGGTTGTAGTGGCAGAGAATATGAAGCCGTAGCAGTGCCTTTGCCTGACAAAACCATGTCAGTGGATCAAAGAAGCAGTCAGATACTGTTACTGTCCATGGGGGCCACCAGGCACATCAACAAGCAGTCCTCAATCAGTAAAGTGGCAGTTTGGTGTTAGTGTTTTCTCCTTGGCTATGTAAATGTCACTGAAAATTGGTAGTCGACACCTGGAAAGCAAAACCTGATGTCTGGACAATTTGTCAAATGTCTACTAATCTTAATGTAAGGGACAGTGTTTGAGGACAGGAGGGGGTTTTAAATGAGGAAAAAGTTTTCATTGGGGTGAGTGGGATGAAGCTAACTAAGCTTCTTGGTTAACTAAGACTGGTTGAGTTCTTGCTGCCTAGGAAATTAACGCTTTAACCTTAGGAGGCTGCAGAAAAAACTTATAGTAAATTAAACAAAGAATGGTAAGCAGAGAGGGGTATTGAAAAGCATCAAACTTTTCTCACTAAGATTTGAAATGAACAAAGAAACTTATTGAAATAGAAGATATTCGGCATAAATACTTGTCTATCACATAACGAGTGGTGGTTTGTAGCAATTTCACTCTTTTAGAATGTGTGGAAAAACTGGCACATGTTGCTTTGCCTGTGGTGTTGCTGAACTAATGCATTTGATTTTGATCAAATTTCCTAGGACTATTTCAGCAGGAGTGTGGATTAGAGTACTTTTTGCTCACAATTATTCCATTAGGAAGTGCATATCTCTGAGTCAGATCCATCTACCACTTGGTATCTGCTTTGGAGGGAGGCTTGTGGTGCTGTCCTCCCTGGTCACTTCCCAGCACCTCTCTGCATCCCTTCTGGCACTCTCTTTTCCTGTGCTTGGCTGTAAGTGTCTTGGCTGGGACATGTCAGGAGCTGCTGCTGAATGAGGACTGCTTTCCCTCTCCATGTGGCTTTTGTGCTTGCTCTGTTGGCCAATGCCTCTGCCGGAACCCTGCATTTTCCTTCCTCTCCCCTGAGCAACATGGGAGCAGGCAGAGAAGTAGAAGGGGAGAGGGTGGTGTGGCAGTCTGCTTTGGAGATGTGTGCATGCGAGACACCTTCCCGGTAGGTTGATGACTGCTCTTGCCATCTCTACAGCTAGGTGTAAGACACATTTGTCTTTTTAAAAGGCCACATCTCCTAAGGCAAGTAGAAATGGTGAGGTTTTGCCACTGGTTCTTTTTCCTGCCACTTCCTACACGTGCCATTTCTGTGTGTTTGGCCTGCTGGTTGGGCTTGGGAGCTGGGAGGGTTGTGGTAGGCTTGCCACAGGCCTTGAACACTTGAACCATCTTTGGCACTCTTGAACCATCTGTGGTACCTGCAGTGAGAGCCCCTCTGCCACTGCTGCTTTAAGGGCTCTATCTAGATTTTTTTGTTTGCGCACAAGAGCACTTCATAATTCTTCCTAATATCCTGTTATAGGAGGATGCAGCAACATGAAAAAAGGCCATAGGAACCAAGTGATTGAATTGCTTGGATCTACCTTGACAATCCACTCATGGGATATAGTTTAAGAAAATGAGACATCTGCTTTTATAGAGCAGTGCATACACAATGCATTGCCAATCATTACTGGATGAGTACTGCTGACTAGGAATGCACCTGTGATTTACCTGACGAAAATAGGAGAATGTTACTGTTTTCACTGAAAGCTTTTCTGTGTTGGTCATTGTTCGTAGAGTTTCAATACATTCATGGTTCACCTAGTGCATTGCATACAATTATAGGCAGTTTATTCTCCCTATGTATCAGGTAAAAGACCTCTGAACTAATCTACTGCTTTAACTCAGTCTTCCGAGACAATAATTTTATAGATAGAACTATTTCCTGAAAATGAAACACACCATTGTCTGGATGTATGATTTGAACAGTGTAATTCAATATTGTGACTTTCTTGCTGCTTCTGCTCTAGTGCTGATTAAACTCCAGGATTGTAACAGAAAACTAAGTACTTACAGGACTCTTTCCTAGCTGAATTAGTCATAGAGTAATTGAAGATTCTTGTCTCTGCTTGTTCCTCTCTTGAAACCTTCCTCTGAAATGCAATACTCTCTCTTTAAGTGTAGACTTCTTACTAAGCTACTATCTTGAGTTTTTGTTGAAAATGTATGCAGGTTGCATTCCTGTTAGATGTAAACATTAGAAAAGACCTGTTTTAATCTTTAAGAGAATAGTATATGGAGACGGTCCTCCCCTGAAAATGAATCTGTTTCTTTGTTCTCATCTCAGCTGTCTATTGAAGTTCGTCTTTGACAAGTCAATTCATTTCTCAGTTTTGATTTTTAGTTTTGGTCTCATACTAAGCATAACTTACACATTACATTTAAATTTGATGTAATTGCCAGTGACTGCTATGTTTAAAGTGAATAGTGTTCATCAGCATCAAACACGTAACTATTTGCATGTCACTTTGATTTGTCTGTTTATGCCTTGAAGTCGTTTGGTGGAGGGGAATGAGAGCTGATATTTTTGGTTCAGTGGCCAAGTTCTCTACAGATTTGCTACATACTATTCAGAAATGAAATATTAAAAACTTCTTAACTGCACTATCTAAGCTTACATGTTGTTCGTGATGGTGTTGTAACTTCTCATATTTTAGCAACAGTTACTTATGACAGGTTGGTCCTGTCTTTTCAACTATGAAAAATTTGGCATTGACTTCAGCGTGTATAGGTGAGTGAGTGAGCAGCAATGCCTTATCGATTTTGCAGATTATAGAAAACTGCCCTCAATCTTCTTATGTTGTGTCTTCTCACCGTGCACTTCACAAAAAAGGTTGCAAGTTAGCGATGCTCTACTGAAACCTTTCTTCTGGAAAACTACATTTTGCAAAAAGCAACTTTTCTCATGTTGCTAAACAATAATCAATTATTAAAGAAAAATAGTTGTCAACATTTTCAGTAACTTTTTCTGTTTTCTGCAAGAATTTTAGTTTAGGAAAATAAATGTGTATAAAGTTTTTTATTCTAAAGTTTTGGTTACTTTTTTCTTCCTGCCTTTGTCACAAGAAAAAATAGTAAGATATATGGGAAAGAACGCCCTTTTCACAGATACTCTGAACTTTCTTGGAAGCTGTAAGCAGTAACTTGCCAAGGCACACCACAAGCAGATTCAAATAGCTTCTATGTGTGGACCACTGTAGAGGACAGGGATTCCATTTGTTCTGTGGAAACATCTAGCAAAGCCTTGAGTCTCTTCTCACAACGACTTCTGCACATGTTTGTACGTGGCTGAAGTTCTTCAGAGAACTTCATGCCAGAGATCTCCCATGCCAATCACACCCAGGAATTGCAGAAAAACCTGCCTTTTTTACTGGTATGGTGCCTAAGTGTTGCAAGTTGAAAACCTAGAAGAATGTTGTACGTGAATCGGGCCAATGCTGTTGGGGGGAAGGTTGTTCTGATCTCGGTCAGCTGTCTC
Source organism: Crypturellus undulatus (assembly GCA_013389825.1). Lineage (NCBI taxonomy): Eukaryota > Metazoa > Chordata > Aves > Tinamiformes > Tinamidae > Crypturellus > Crypturellus undulatus. Next base: position 756,740 of record VWPW01008062.1, on the reverse strand, counting down.
TGGAATCTGAATGCATGGTGTGCAGTTTTGCTTACAGATGAATGAGACTTCAGACCAACCATTTACACCTCTTCCCTTCTTCCCCTGTTAAGGAAGGTGGTAATTGCCAAACTGTTGACAGCAAGTGCTGGAAGCAGCAACATGAGTGATTTCCTTGGTGACTGTCAGGCTCTTCAGACAAGGCGTTCAAACTATATTCTTAATAAGAGAAATACACTGTGGAAAAAGTAGATGATGTGTTCTTTAGCGAGCTTGTTTCTTGCCAATACAGTGAAATATTTTTCAAGCTACTAGCCATTCCACTCGTACCACATTAGCTTGGGGAACTGACTGATAGACTGAATGATTTGCTGCATTCCTTATTTTTCTGGAGGACTAAATATTCTTTGAAAAGATTAGAAGCAGAACTTGTGATGTAATGCTTGAGCATTTTTTGCCACTCTGAATCCTCAAGAGATCTTCAGTAGTGATTAATTATGTATTTTGTGATGATGTGTTTTTAAATACATTATGTCAAATCACAAGTCAGAATAGTAGATTTTAATAAGAGGTGGTCTTGGACTGAACTGATAGAAAAATTCTTAGCCTGCTGCTAGTAAATGGCTAGATGTGGATCGGGTAACAAGGTCTTGTTGCTTAGCTTGGCCAGTATTCATCTCCTGTTTTGCTGGTGTCTGTAATGAACTTGATTTTCAACAGTTTGCAGAGTGATTGGTGCCTGTGTGAGATAAAGCTGTGGTCCTGGCACGCTTGACTTGCTCTGTAGCCTTGCGTGAGCCACTAAGTCTGTCTGCAGTGTCTGCAGCTAGAAAATAGGGAGAATGGACTCTGCTTCCAGGGGTTGTGCATGCTAATTGCCCAAGAGTGTGAGTGTAGCCCTGCAAGTATCATGGGTCGTCTCCATAACTCAGGATTATTGCTGGCTACTGGCAGTGCTGTAGAACAAAGTATTAATTAATGCTAGTGATCAGATAGACTGCTAGCATGGACATTTTCCCAGTATTCATACAGTGCATCCTGCTTTGAAGGATAAACTTCTAGATACTACTATCTGGCCTTCCATCCTCTCTCTCTCTCTCCTAAAGTCCCAAAGGGCTGACAATGTACAGAGTGGAAAAAAATCCTGCAAAACTTAGATATATGTGTATATAGTATATGGGCCACTGGTATGAGTGTTCATGGGGGACCTAAGCTTTCTTTGGTTCTACGGAGCCCTTCAAAGTAATTCAGATGTGGGTAGATCAATGCTTATTAAATCAAGAGTTATGTTTTGGAAATACTAGTTTTTGCTCATACTCTGAAAACCTGAATAACTGTCGTTGTTTAAAATGAGCCTGTTGCAGTAATGTTTAATGATGATTTCTCCTTTGTCACTAAGATAATATAAAGGTCTTCTGTGTTTTGTTAAGGCTGCAGGGATCTAAAACTTGTGTCTTTGCTTAAACCACACTCCTCTGCAAGTCTTCCAAAAGCAATTAGTCTGTTTTATTGTTGTGCATCGATTTTTCCCCATAGAGCAGTGACTCCTGCTTTTGCTCAGGATTTTCTTTCTGCTTTTTAACACCCTAAAGGCATCACAATAACTAAAATGAAAATAAACGAACATCTTGAGAGAAGAAATCCCTATTAGGATTTGTAATGTTTTGAATGCTTTCCACCTTCTCTTATGTGCATATGGCTTTGTATAATGAATAAACTTACATATCATTAGAAATTCAGATAGGAATTTCTCTGGCCTTAAAATTAAACAGGGCTGAAGAACCCAATTTCATTTGTTATTGAACTAGATGATTATTGAACATTAGAATAAAATTGTAGAGAAACACTGGCTCAAGTATCAACAAATGCCCTTTGTTTCTACTAGTTTTATTTTTATTTAGTATTTCCTTTAATAAAAGCATTTTGGATATTCATGACATGTAAAATGCTGCTACTAATTTAAAAATTCCCTTTATGTGGTTCTCTTAAGTTAATAGAGAAGTATTGAGGTACATACTGTATCCTCCATTTTTATAAGAGTATTTCTATTTTTATTTCAATTAAAATCATTTTAAAATTAGAATGTGTAATGATAAGTAGATAAGGTACATTAGAGAAATCTATTTGGGAATTTCTGTAGTTAATGTTTTTTCTTTTTTAATTAAATCTGCTATTCTTAGTGTACAGCAAAGCATTTATTTTTGCAATCTCATGTTAAGAAGAAGTTTTTTAGAATAATATGCAATTAATAACTGAATTATAAGCATGCCAGTTATGCTTAAACTGTTTTGTGGCTCACTTCCTCTAAAGGGACGTTTGTACAGAATAGTAGCAGCAACATCTGTTGAGGCTTTGGTGAAGTTCCTGCATGACGGCTCGGGCCTGAAGACATCAGGCTTGTAATACTCCTCATGGTCGCTTATTTTTTGTTGATCTTTGCAGGCCTATAGCTCCTTTTAAAGGCATATCATTAGATTTTGAAAGGAGAGTGCTCAAAAATAAAGTTGCTTTTATTATCTTTTATAAAAAGTCTTTATTGTGAATAGGGTTTTAGTGTCACTAGTCCTGTTCCTGTAGTGCTCTACCTATGCAAGCGTGTATTGGCAGATGCAATTTTCTTCTGTCTTCTAATTTGCTACTTTTTAAAGTCAGAATGCAAAATGCTAAACATGTACCTGCTCTTTCATGGTGGTAACCAGTGGAAGAGCTCACTGGTGGCTCCTAGAAAAGGAATAAATTCCTTTGTTTCCTGCATTACTGCCTGAGACAGTAAACATTAATTTTCATCAAGCACATTGCTATAAATCTCAGTTTAATATCCTTTTCAGATGTTCTAGATAAATCCTTAACCTTTCAGTTTTTCCCTCTTGTAATCCCATATCACTGATGAATCTTGGCAGTGACAAATGGCACTGTTAGACCCTGCAACTACTTCTGTTCATGTTCTTCTCTATCCTTTTCCTTTGGAGAAAGGAGGAGGTTATAGAAAGACAATTTGCTGAATACTAATGTTCATAAATAGCTTCCTCTTCCTTCCTTTCCTCCATTTCCCCCAACTTCTGAGTAGGTCTGAAAACTAAAAGTCACCATGAAAAATACATAAAAATCAATAAGCTGCCTGATCCAAAGCATCTATTTGTCTGGATAGTCAACTCAGTAATGTGAGATGATGATGATCGAGTATTTGGGTTTTGTGGCATTCCAGGTCATTTAGTTCCAACAATGATACACTTAAGAAGTAGGAAAATTAAATCCTGAAGTAGCTGCTACTGTCTGCCATTGAGATGACTTGCAGAGAATTTCTTATAGTTTTGCAACACAGTTGCAATGATTGAAAAATAATGAAGTACACTTTGTCCAACAGCAGCCAGAAAGGTCAGAAACCTGTTTATTTTATTTATTTTTTTTTTTAATGAAAACCATTTCAACTCAAGACTAGAGAGTAACCTTCAAATGACATGAAGGTAAGTCCTACATGACAAAAGATTGACCAAAACTTTTTTTCAAAACTTGGAAGGAGGTAGTATGCAATATATGAAATGTTTTGTTTTGTGAATTTTCTGCTTTGAAGAAAAGGTACATAGGTATTAACTATTGTCATGATTGCATAGAGTACTTCAACTTCTACATAAGTAACAATTTTGTAGTTATACTCCTAATAAAATTAAAGAACCAGAATAAACCTGTTAGAAACTTAAGAGGAAAATAGAAAATCAATACTGTAGTTCTGAAAATTTCCAAAATACCTATTTGATAGGAAAAATTTGTTTGGCATAATTGAAAATAAAGCTCCAATTTCAAGTAAAAAATTGTCCCTTTTGATGGGTTCTGCAGTGAGGAATGGAGCTAAGAGGTTCTGGACTGAGCTGGCTGCCTTGAGCTGTTGGGTTGCCTGGATGATCTAGATGCTAGAGCTCAAGACATTGCATGAAAGTGTCCTTGCTGAGGCTGCATTGGAGTCCCAGGGTGATGACCTTTGCTGACTCACAGCAGATCAGCATGGGGAGATTTTCAGCATCACTAAAGCCCTAGTAAAGGTTTTGAAATAAGTGGGAAATTCATTCTAGAGACTGCAGTGTCTCAACAGGGCAAAGAAAGAGCGTAGTCTTGTTGAGATGGTAGGATCTTCATCTCCAGACACCTTTACAGGAACTGAACACATTTTGGGCCTTCAAGGACCTGGCTCAGCTCCTAAAAGATCATGATACTTGGTTCCATCTTGTTTCCATTTATTGGTTACATGGGAATAATCTTGCTTAATGAGCCCTCAAGGGTGCCACGAAATATTAACATTACTCAAAGAGCTTGGAGCTCTTCCACATGAGGTGAATTAAATATATCAGTAAAGATAATGCTTTAATAACAGTTTGCTTCCTGCAAAAAAAAAAAAAAAAAAAGTTCTATCTATTCCAACGACTGAAAAGATGTTATGCTATTTGTTAATATATTTAGATTAGATGCTAAAATGAAAGTCTAAACATTGTATTTTAAGACGCAGTAAGGCAATTAGAGTGCAGCTTGTATTATTGTTTTATAATTCAAGCCTAGTGAAGTCATAAATTAAGAAGCTCATTAAATTTTCAATTGAATTAATAGGAAGACCTAACTTATAAAATTCTCTGGTAAGACCTAATAACGAAGTATTGAAAATGTCTCTTCCTCCATCCTTGTTAATCCTTCTTGCCCAGATAGCCCTCCCCACCCTTAATAGAGCAAAAATAATAGGACTATGAAGTATGGAAAACAATATCCTCCCTGTCACATTTTAATGCTGTTAATCCTCCCTGTCACATTTTAAAGAATTGGTTAACGAATTCTCATGATCAACAGTCCACCCAATAAATAGCTGCAGACATCTCCCCAGCAAGGTACTGGTGTTGCTGACACACTGCTTGGTGCTCCTTTTTCTTTCTTTAACAGTGTATTATCAAATAGAGATCCTGCTTTTTGTTTTACAGTGCGTGATACAGAATTTGATACTATCAAATGAGCTAATTAAAAGAGAAAATATTAATAATATTCCTGTGGTCCCAGCAATTGAAACTGCTAAGTGTGCATATGTAATAAAGCATGCAAATATGAAACTCCTCTGAGCAAAACCTGTCCTAGTAGAAGAGGCTGGAGATGTCCATTAAAGTAATAAGTACAGGATTCATAATCGTAGTGGATTTCCTCCCTACACTGAAGCCTTTTTGATACCAGCTAAATAGTTATAGCCGACTGATTTGACAACTACCTGTGTTGCGCCTGGTTACACCGTTGCCAGTTTTGTCCTGCTGTGTTGGCTCGCTCATGTTATGCTAGTGCAAGTATTGGAGACATCCTTCATGCACCTTGGTCTGTGGGGCTGATGTTTAATTTATTCATTGGCTTGTCAGAGTTTATCTTGGTTATTAGCAGATTCGAGTGAGAACAGGAGGAATGAGCATGAGGGGCCCTGAAATGCTGGGCACGTAGTGCTGAGCCGCTCTGGAAGTGGAAGCAGGCTATTTGTCTAGATAATTTGTAGACTTCATTGCAAGTGTGTGTGTTTTGCTGAGAGTAGACTAGTAACCTTGTTGTCTTGTAACATTTGAGAGAGAAATTTTGAAGGAAAAATATTTCTTATGTATAGCCATGCATTATAAAAATATTATCAATTATCTGTCTGGACAAAAGTGCAAAGGACATGTCAACATTTCTTCCATCACTTCCATGCCATCTGTTTCCCAGCCCTGTCCCCAGTGGTGACAAGTCCTGAGCTGCTGCTCAGTGAAGTCCAATAAGCTGGTACTGATTTCAAGACTTGTATGCAGGAATGATATTTGATTTTATTTATAATATTAATTCTTCCTTCTCCTAATAAGAAAACAAACTTAAATGCTTAATTGCAAGATCAATTAGTTGATTTCTCTGTTTTTTTTTCTGTCTGTTTTAAATTTATTAAGCTAAAATGCTAATACTTTAGGCCTCGATTTGTTCTTTCATCTCTAATTGCTCAAAGAGACACTATGAAACATGGCATCAGTCTTTAAAGCGTATAGACTTGCATGTGAACAGTTTGGCTGAAGTACCTGTGAACCTGTGCAGTGTTTCTTAGAAGCCAGAGTTTTTGGCTTTTCATTTTTCCATTGTCAATCAGTATAATGCCTTTTACTATACTTCTCTGTGCGATTCTTTGAGCAACACTGCTACAATAAGGCATGTTAAATAATTTCATTAACCTTGGCCTTGACTTACACTAAGAGTCTTTTTAATTGGGTAAGTGTAGCACAGATGTGAGGTCTATGATTACTGCAGCAATGCCAATCTACTGGCAATGTGTCATTTTTAATGTGACAGCTGTATTCCAGCAATCAAGGGTTACAGCTTCTGGCAGTGTGAAGTTCTCATTATGCCATTTCTGCTCTGCAGTAAAACAATCATTTCAAAGCAAGCTGCTTCCTTCTCATCCCTAACCTGAGATTAGAAGCCTTCCTGTTTATTCTTTTCTGACTTTTTATCTAGTTGTTATCTGCTGCAGCTGGAGTCATGTTTAAAGTTAGTGTTCTGAGTCTGACCTAAGGTGTATTTTTTAAAAAGAAAAATAATTAAAGAAGTAACAAAGCAAAATCCCATTTACAATACTTCTTACTGAAGTAAATTGGAAATAGCTAAGAATTATAGGAGATTGTTTATACTTGCTTAATTATGACATACACTCTTATAAATCTGTCTTTCTGCTAATCTGTGAACCATTAAAATGAATTCTTTCCATAATAATTTCACCCAGGGAATTCAAAAATAAAGACCATGCAGTATTTATCTTTGTTAAGTTGCCACGACAGAAACCTGACTCTTTGACTCATTTCACTTATATATATTTTTTTTGATTCTGACACAGTGAATTTTCTTTAATATCCAAGGGGTAAACAGTGCATAGGTAAGCTCTTAAGAAATGCTGTGTGATCACAAGAAAATAAACTCACATTTGCAGAGGTCGAAGTTTTTGATCAACCTACCATTTCCATCCTCCCTAAATTCTGAAGTAGTTCTGGGTATCTGGATAAGAAAGGCATTTTTCCTTCTGATTTCATAGACAAAGAAATTAAACAAGAAGGTAAAATAGGCTGAAATAATTCAGAGTTATGACTATGTAACCAAAAATAAAGGACAGTCTCTGGGATCTAATAACTATAATGGTGATCACAATTGCAATTGAAATTAGAAAAGCATCATGGAAGAAGAATTGCTTTTCAGCAGTCCGTTATTGCTATCAAGCAATGCTGACTTTTAGTTTTTAATCCTGTTTTGTTAATGTAGTCACCATATATAACTGAGAAATCAATATTGCTGGATGGATGTATTGTTTTTGGTTCTCTGCTTTAAAGGTCATGCTCCTATTCAATCATCTACAGAAACTAGTATTTTTCAGTAACTTTAGAGTAGATAAGACTTTTATGTAGCTCTAAAAGTATTTTAACATGCGTTTGGCAACAAAATAGCTTGTGTTGTCGAAAAAAAAAAAAAACAGTACAGAACCCTTATTAATGATGACTTTTTAATAGACGAATTCATTTATTGCGAGGGAAATGGTAAATAAATCGTGACTTTAATCTACTGCTGAGCTTCTGATTACTATTTTTTCTCTGTATCTTCTTGCAATATGTCATTTTTTTCAATATGACTGAAATGTTCTAATGATCAAGGGTTAGGATCCTTAACAACATGAGTTTCTCATTACGTGATTTCTGCACTACAGCAAAATAATGATTGTGAAGCAAGCTGTTCTTCATGTAACGCTTATGGAATAACTCATAAGACTACTCATTTACCAGCTTCTGGTTATGGATTCAATTATTTTGTGCTTCAGGTTTGTGGACGTTGGAATCATGTCATACATCTGTCTTGAGCTCTACCGTATCAAGCATTCAAAGTGAATAAATTACAGGTGATGTTCCCCAAAAGCATTCTGAGGTTTTTGCTTTCTCCCAAGCTACTCAAGGCTCTGTCTTCTAAAAGTTTAATGAAGGTTTCATAAACCATAAAAAAGCCCACTAGAATGTCATAACTTTTTGTTCTCTGATTTTGCTCAAATCTTTATTTTCTGCAATCAATGGGGAGAAGAGAATTACATTTCAGATGCAATATTTAAATGGTTCTTTATAGTCCCAAATGCATACAAAGCAGAACTGAAGAGGTAAATAAAGTCTCTAATGCCTTAGATAGAGGTTCTCTATTTTTTTTTTTTTTTCTCTCAACATTAGGACTTTCTATGTGATTAATATAGTTTCTCTATGTCAGGGTACAATATAAGATTGACATATCTAATGATTAGAGTGAGTCTAGGTACAGCTACAGTATATCTACTCTTCCTTATTTTAAGCATAGAGTAGAAGAAAATTCAGGGTGTGTGCCTGTACTATATTTGGCCCCATTTTTTTCTTCCTCCTATAGGGGAAAAAAAATAAGGCTTGTATCAATGTGAGGCTGACCAAATATTATTTTGAAAAGCCCATTTCCTTCCAGAGGAAGGAGTCCTGCTGACAGCATAGGAAATCTTGCAAACGGTGAACTATTGTAAGGTGATCCAAAGTAATTGCCATGTTTGATATGCGGCCAGTGTACAAACCGTGCCTCGGTTATGGCTCAATTACTGAGCATGCTCTTATGAGACATTTAGCGCTAGCTGCTGTTTGTTTGCTCTTGGGTGGCCTGGAGAATTCAGTAAGATCTTAGTTGAAAATGGAAACAGTGAATCCACTCAGAGCAGAGTCTCGCTCTTGTTCTTCCTACCTCACCTCTCTCAGCTTTACCCTGCCGAAGCTCCCAGAGAATGAGGCTGTAAGTGAGGCTGTCTGTAACAGCCGGGATGTTTCTGTCTGCTGGATCAGCCATATATTGTGTTCTGAGCTCACGCTTTGTACTGCAGAAATGTGGAGTTTCAGCTGTGCCAACAGGCAACCACTGTGCTGTGAATTTCTGTGACATCTCTTGAGTACTGTGAAGCAACGTGGAGGAAATTAGGATTATTCTGACATGAGAGATTATACACAGTAAATTCTTAACTGCTTGAGGGATTTGGCTCGCTGCAGCAGGCTGCCGGGTGTATCTTGGAGATCAGCTGTGGAAGTCCTGAGTCGAAGTCCAGGCTGGTGGCATCTGAGAAGTGGAGGGCCAGGGCAGTTCAGCAATGCCTGGACAGCAGTGGAAGCCTCTAGCTCTGTGAAATAAGGCTTTTCCATCTGAGAAAATTATGACTGGTTTCCTAGTGTGTGAAATGTATGAGGACCTTCTAGGTGTCAATATGTTCTTCTCACATTTTTGCTGTATGTGAACTGTATAGCCAGTAACTACAGGATGGTAGTGTTAAAAGATCTGAGGAACTGTAATCAATATGCCCAGCTCTCCTACTTTTGAGGTATTTTAGCCATTGACAAGGAAGGAACTCAAGTAAAAGTTATGGCTTGGTCAGCACCAGTCAGCAACTATATATTAAAGGAGACTGATGCTCAGATTCTATACTGAGATTTTTATGCTGTTTTATCTATATGTTGTCTAAGCATAATAGTGACACTTTTGTTTTTCTTTCCTAACCAGTGTTTTTGTAGAGCTTTCCAAGCCCTACTTTCCTGACTTTGGTTTAAAGCTGGAGTTCTCTGAGCAGGTAGCCCGAGTCCCACAGAGCTTCGAGGCATGTTAAACTGGAGATTTAGGTCGCAAATTCTTAGCTAGATTCCAGTTTGGGTGCAGAGGTGCCTGGGTGGGATTGCCTGCCTGTCTTCCTACACTGCCTCCTTGCTGTTACTGCTACAAAAATGACAAGGTGGTGTTTCTCTCCACCCCTTAAAGTTTGTTTGTTTGTTTCCTGGACTATTTAAATTTCATTCTAAGGAAAAATTTCCACTTCCTCTCTTGCCATCCCTGCCTGCACATACTCGGTTCCGAGGAGCAGCAGTGAGTCTACAACCGCTGAGCCGACCTGCAACGCGGATTCCGCTTCCGTGCTGGGGTAGTGCTGGCCATGGTGTTGCAAGAGCTCAGTGACTGCTCTGGGCTTTCTCTGCAGCCGGGCACAGAACCGCAGTTTTTTTCTGTACGAGACCTCAGGTTAGCGGAGGGCACTTCAGGTTGCTTCCTTGAGGCCGGGTGGCCAGGCGCCACCTAACCTTGTGCTTTATTTTGTAGGGCAGCGGGTTATCAAGGAGCAACGCGTTTCAGAGACCTCGGGAAAGGGATGGGGTGATGGATTATTGCAGCTTTTTTNCGCTTCCGTGCTGGGGTAGTGCTGGCCACGGTGTTGCAAGAGCTCAGTGACTGCTCTGGGCTTTCTCTGCAGCCGGGCACAGAACCACAGTTTTTTTCTGTACGAGACCTCAGGTTAGCGGAGGGCACTTCAGGTTGCTTCCTTGAGGCCGGGTGGCCAGGCGCCACCTAACCTTGTGCTTTATTTTGTAGGGCAGCGGGTTATCAAGGAGCAACACGTTTCATCTTGACTGTTAGACCTCGGGAAAGGGGTGGGGTGATGGATTATTGTAGCTTTTTTTGGTTCTAATTATTAAGAATAATCTTTCCATTTCTCTGTAGTAGTTGGGAATGTATGAAAAGAAAAACCTCAACTCATGGGATCCACTGGATAAGTGTCCATAAACCACTGCAGGGTTTTAGTAAAGAAAAGCTTCTGTTTGACAGTTGTGGTTCTTAGTCTCTCCTTAATATCCAAGTCAGTTAATTTCCTAGAGGTTTTAAAACCATCCTACAAAGATAAGGCCTGGACCACAACTGCTGCTATAGCAACCTACGTGGTGGTTTGAGAAAGGACACCATTCCCTTTAAACACTATCGGAAAGCAATTTCCCTAATTGCTCTCATACTTCGAAAATTTTTGGTTTCTCACTGTGTGAATATGGCTATATGGCATAATACCTGTTTTGCTGAAACTATCATTCACTTCAGTGCGACCATTTTTTTTATACATATTGCTTAAAAATAGCTTGTATAACTTATGGTTTATGCAAGGAATACTGATTGCACAAGATATGCCGGCCCAGCTGAGCACGCTAGGCCAAACTACTTGCACCCCTTAGTGTGTGAGGGTGTGTCGGCTTTTAAAGACACCAACAAGCTGAAATAAATGGGCTATTCTCTTCAGGGTGATGAAACTGCAGAATTTAGCCTAACCTTTACAAAATCTGGGTTTGTTTTAATAGTTCTATATCTTCTAAGATCTTAGGACTTTTCTATGTGCTTCACTAGAGGTCAGCTTTTCTTCTAATTTCTATCTTATTCTTAATTAGAAAAGGCATTTATTTGCTTCTGGGGATGCACCTAAATCAGTGCATCACAGAGCAAGTGTTTTGCAGACTCAGGTATCTATCATGCCCTTGAATTATATTCCAGTAATCTATAAAAACATATCTGCCTCTACCTTTGTGTGACTTTTTTTTTTTTTTTTAAAGCATGAAGGTAGTGCCTCTTGCATTTTTGTCATTATGGCTTGCTTTAAACAAACTGTTTTTAACTTGTAAATATTTGCAGTAATTTTTGTTTAAAAAAATCTTTTTTACCCATTTGAGTAATCATACTGCTTTAAACAGGCAGTGCTTAGAGCACTTTAGAGATGTTATAAATATGTGGAAATAGGAAAAGCCCCTGCATGCATGCATTTTCTAACTGCAGGAGCTGTTCCCACAGACCTGTGGAGTGAAGGACTGAGCAAGAGTCTTGAACTGTTACCCCGGTGTGTTTTGTTCTACAGCTGAACACGCTATTAAACCAATCCAGGCGTAACGGGAAACAAGACTTGATGAGAACTATGGAACACAGGGTTTTCACAGTGGAACTGCACAAATTTACTTAGCGCAGGCATCTCTCTAACCATTAAATTCTGAGTAATTCTCTAGTACTTGCTGCAATGCTTGCACCTATACAGTATGGTCATAGAGGCAGCAACATTACCCGGAATACAAATACAGCAGGAACGTCTTGACTTGCACCCACTCTTGGCTCCAGCTTTTCCAACTGCTTTGCTGCCAGAATGTGGCTAGTTGCTTCTTGGCTCGGAATAGTATTTTAGTGCTGTAAGTGGATCCTGGATGGATGCTGTGAGTAGCTTCATTTCTGTAGGCTGTGTTGTCCCTAACAAGCATTGTCATTAAATAGAAGGGGCTGTCTAAATCTCTACAGAACATGTGCAACCTACTGATCTTTTTTGTCATCATTTGTTCAGTGATGAACAAAAAATGTCTTTTTCCTATTTTGGTCACTTTGTTGTAGTAGCAGGCAGCATCTTAACAAACATTTTTGTGCATTTTGTCCTGAGTAGGAGCGAGATAGTCCTCTTAATAGATGCCTCTGGTGATGCTGTATGAGGATTCAGATCCCTAATGGGGTTTTGCTAGCTGGAGCAACCCTTCTCTGCTGCAAAAACCTGTACGAAGACCAAGTTGAAACCATTTAAGTGATTTCACTTAGGCCACTAAAGCACCATTTGATGGTAATAACTTTTTGGTTACTGGAAGCCTGTACTGGATTCAAACCAGTGACCTATAGATGAAAGGCTCCATATCCCATTACCAGCCCCTTGCATTTGCCAGTCTTGGCCAATTTTTATTCTCCTCTGCAAGGAGTTGCCTATTGCCTCTGGAATTACTGACTGAAACAGGCAGCAAAGAAATCATTCTGTTGCTCATATTTCTACTTGGGTTCAGTGATCAGGATCACAACAGAAATAAATGTGCTGAGCTGAAAGGGTCTGTGTGCTTTTCTTAAATATTTTCCACCATATAAATGTTACAAAAGTGCTGTGTATTCCAATTAAGCTTAAACAGCAGCTCTAACAGAGAGTGACTGCTGTGTGCTCACAGGATAAATCAGCTTTCCTCCTGAGCTCCACAGCATACTTAAAGGAAAATCTATTTTAGCAAGCTCCATAAAAAGCACATATATTTCCTCCCTATCTAGTTAAGCCCTCCTTAGGTAGTTCTTATTCTTCATGGGTGCTGAGTTCCTATGATTCTGTGTGGGGTCAAAATGTTATTTTAACTTCTGAGATCTTTAGACAATAATATCGCATCTCCACCACCTTTTGCAGGCAGATGATGGAGCAAGCTCATGTTATGAGCCTTGAACAGGGATAGGTAGTGACACCCTGTTAGGGGGACCCAGATTCCTAGGTAAACTAGCTTTGCTTCATGCAGGCTTTTGGACAACATACACTTGCATCAGCCTGAAGCATGAGCTTCCCTCTTCTGAAAGATCCACAACTCCAGGCTGATATGGAAGTGCAAGTGGCCAAGCTCCCTGTGCGACCTTGCATAATTTGTTCCTTCCTGTAAATGGGAAACCAGCATAATCTGCCTTCTGCCCCATCTGTAAAGTGGGAATATATAAATACAATTTACAAGCCTGTAATTGCTGGTAGGTTTGTTAGCTGCATTTTAAGGCAAAAAATGTTTTTCACACTTAGCAGAACAATCTAGTGCTGCTGTCTCCTGTGGTGTATCAACAAAATGCCCTTTTTACTCAGCTAGCTGGAAAAAATGTGTCCTGCCTTTGGTTGTGTTTCTCTTCATCTCTTGTTACTAGCAAGAGGTAGCAGTGACCTTAGCAAGGCAGATTAAAAACTATCACTTGCTTGTGTGATGCTTTGACAGTTGACACTGTCATATCCAAATGGCTCAGACAACCAGCCGTGCTCTGCTGTGGTGTTTCCAAACTGACCAAAAGGAGAGCAAATTTAATTAAGGCTCGTATGGAAGTAACCCTGTGTAATGATTTACCCCAAGAGATTAATATAACTTCATATGGCTGAAAGGCTTGAGCTCTCTGTTAAATGTGATAGCTGGAATCTCATATCTGCAAGCCTATTTTTCCAGGTGTAAAAAGGAAACTAACTTTGCATTTACTCTGACTATTTCTGTTGCTTGAATCGCTTTATGGATATGTGAAAGAAAGTCTGATGGAATGAATTCTAGATATAAAAAACAGTGAGACTAGCATGCATTTTGGGTTTATATATTGTATAAAGGGAGTCTTGGGAGTTCAGCTTGACCAAACACCAGCAGCAACAACAAAAACAACACTTTTTTTGCCATTGTCTGTGAAATTGAGAGGAGGATGAAGAATGCTATTAAAACCTAATTTTTTTTTACTCTGAATAGGAGAGATTGTGACATAGCAGGGTGGCCTGTGCATGCAAAAAGTAGATATTATCATTATATTGTAAATCACTTTTCAAAATGCATCAGAAAGATAGTTGTCCAGAAGACATGTATGCAACTTTCTGATAGCAGGACAAGTTCTGAAGTATCTACAAACTAAGACTAATTGCCGGATTATTTCTTCTGAGATGCATAGTATTGCAATCCACTTCCTCAAAAGAGGAAGCTTCTGAAGTGCTACCACAAAACAGGAACTGGAAATCTGCTATCAATGTTTTTTATGTATACCTTATTAACTACAAAGATGATCATAATGGCTGTATGTGAAATAGTCATGCGTCAAAATTACAGCATGTGGATGCATGGCTTGGAAGCCCCCATTCCCAAGAAACACAGAAAAGTAAATGGGCATGAAAGCTTTCTAAAGTCCATTTAGAGAAAGAGTTATACTTGCACAATTAAAAATGCTTCCACTTGCTGTCATATGTGGTTAGGTTAAGAAGGACCATTGTGTTTGAACTGACTGAGTTGGTATTTTGTGCATTTTAATGAGGTAAGTTCCCATAACAACTTTTTTTTTAATCAAGATTTCATGTCCTCTTGATCAGATGGACTTGTGGATTTGTGAAGAAATGTTAGGTTACAACTGCCTTAAATAGGACAAGGCTTTTCATGAGTGTAATTATTCAGTTATCTATAATGTGAAATTAACTTATTAATGCCCAGTTATGAATCCGTTATTTTCTGGAAACCACAGGGAAAAGGGAACAAAGCCAGTATGAAACAAAGAAGTGAAAACACCAAAGCAGTGTAATGTGATTAATGTTAAAGGAATACTCCTGGATAATGGTGTTCTCCTGATTATAAGCATCTGTGAGGAAGTCATTTTTCTCTTAAAAGTATGTATCAGTTTGGGTTTGCAAAACAATTTATTTCATTGGTATCTTATAACAAGTACTTCTAAAAGGAAGAAATGCTTGAAAAAAAACTTGAAGAGTTGGTTTACTGACATGTATTTATTTTAATTAGTAATATCTGAATGCTTAGTCCAAAATCCTAAGCTATATTTTAGATTTATATCTCCAAACTAAATTCTTCGTGGTCTGAATAACAGGACCATAGTCTCCAGAACCACGTGGTTCTGTTTTTCAGAAAAGCTGATGCAAGATTTAGCAGATGTAAGGATTTCCCTGTGATTTTTCTGGAGTTTGGGATTGAGTGCTTTCTGCCTCCAAGTTCTTGGTAGTAGTTACTTAGCTGCCTGTTTGAGAGCTGTGGGGACACGGATGTAGGACTGCAGATTCCATGTTCCCGCTTCTTTCCATGCCCTTGCTCAGCTGCAAGGGAGGTGTGAAGCACTCCTGTCTTGTGGCTGCTCCTGTCCGTAGCCCAGAGGAGCGCCGGGCACTCGGTGATGGCGAGCGTGGGCGGGTGCCGCAGCGGGCGCCGAGGAGCAGCGCGTGGGGCACCCGGACGGCAGGAGCTGCGGCGGGCGGCAAGAGCCGGGCAAGGGCAAGGCCGTGGGGTTATTTCCCAAGTACTGCAACTTTCAGATAGAGAGTGGTCCCTGTTTGGCTTTATAATTTTTACTATCTACAAAGAGACTTGGAAGATATAGAAATATTGAAAGGTTGTAAAAAGTTCATTGTATTTCTTTTGGATCCCAAAATAAGAGAGAAATTTATTTATGGTAAAAATTGACAGTGTTTCTAAAGCTGGAGCTATTCTGTTTTAGGTTTTTATTCTTCATTGTCTTCTACCATAAAATCTGCAGAAAGAATCTGAGAAACAGGAACAGTCAGCTTGCAAATACAGTGTCAATGCAGTTTCATGGATAGCTATCTGTATAGCGGGCGGTCGCAACAGAGAGGAATCAAAAGACATCCCAAGCTGTTATCTTGTTTCCTTTGAAGTATAACGCACAGTGCAGCTGTCAAAACTGCACAATGCATTTGCAGAGAACTGAGAAGATGAGACAAGAATGTTTCTGTTTTTGAGAATTAAAATACTGTTGTTTGCCCTGTGTGTTTGATTATACGGGAAGGTGTTTCTGACTAGCTGTACTTCTATTTATTAAGAGGCAAAGGAAAATGTGAAGGTGTAGGTTTAATAAACTGTTTTCTTTAGATGTGTTTATTATATCCATTTCAAGAATGAATTGAAATGTGCTAGAGTATAATGTCTTGTGTAAGAGTAACAATACTCCATTTAATTCATGCAATTTAATACAAGATTTTTCTCTAGGATTAGATATTCTTTTTAATAATTTGATTTACATTAATTGCCTTTACTAAACAAGTATTTTGATTACCATTAGTATAAATAATCTTTCTTTTATACTTTCTTTTATACTTTATACTTCCCTATTTTAAGAACAATTGCAAGGATAAGACTTGCAAAATCATGAAGTTTGAGTGCTAAACTTGAACGCTTTGGGTAACTAGAACTGAAGAATAAATTAATTTAGAGCTTGCTATTTTTACTATATTATATAAATATTGTTTTGACAATAGAAAGATATTTATATTCTGGAAAAGATGTTTTGATAAAGTCAGTGTTCTGTTATTTGTCATCACAACTTTTGAAATGAAATTTTTATTGGAAAAAATGCAACATTTTAAGACTAAAAAAGACATTTTGATTTATACTGATATTCTCTAAAATGTATTTTTAGCAAAATTGACACAAACTTTCATTGTCTAATTGGCTTCAATTTTGCTGTACTCAGTGAATAGTTCATTTTGAAGTAAGTGGGATGAGCTGTGCTTAAAAAGTTGTTGGTGGTAATGGGGCTGAATATTTGGGAAGGTATCATTTGAATCTGCTGTCTGCAGACAGATGATGCTATAGGCACTAGACTTGCACCTAATTACGCTGATGGGACCAAGTGATTATGTTCTAAATTTTTAGTTGGAATTAAAATACAATATATACCAGTGTTGACTATTACAATTAATGTAGATGTACCACAATTAATGATGTAATTCCATTCTGCAGCTTTGAGATCAAAGCTCTGTTATGGGTCTCAAGCCAACCTGTATGGAACGTTCAGTCACTGACTTGGTGTTCAAATCATTGTGTGTTGCTCAATGCTCATTGCTAAGCATTGTCATTGCTAAATGACATCGAAGTTATGGTAATGTCTATGATAACTGAGTGCTGAAATGTTGAAAACTTTGTAACAGATAAGTGTTTCCAGTCACCATTCACGGGA
Organism: Crypturellus undulatus; assembly: GCA_013389825.1. Classification (NCBI taxonomy): domain Eukaryota; kingdom Metazoa; phylum Chordata; class Aves; order Tinamiformes; family Tinamidae; genus Crypturellus; species Crypturellus undulatus. The sequence continues at coordinate 739,427 of VWPW01008062.1, read as the reverse complement.
CAAAATAGCTTCGTATAAGGTTTCTGTTTGTGCCTTTTCTTGCCTGTAGTCTTTAGCTGGACAGCGTAACTGCCTGGGATCTTGTTTTCAGGCTGGCTGCTGTTTGCCTGCTCAGATTTGTGTTAGCTGCCTAGGTGGAACAACATAGATGTGAACTTCAATCCATGTCTTCCTTTGAAGCTAGTGAGAGTTTTCCTTCAGAGATTACATTTAATCTCCCACTGAATAGGATGTTGCCAAGCAAACTCACTATATAAAAATTAAGTGTGGATCCAGCAACCCATTTAAGTTGCTAACTTCCCCTTGACCTTGCTTTCCTACTGCCTTGTTGCCTTCATGGCACCAACCTAACAAGGGTTTGAGTTAGGTAGGGCTGTGTTAATACCATCTATCACCAAGCATGTTTGGTTTCATAAAAGTGTAACTGTAGAAAAGTTTAACTGGAGAGAGAGGGGAAAAAAAAAAAAAAAAAAAAAACACTTAGGACCCTCTCTTCCAACCTGGTGTCACATGTAGTGCTTTCTGTGTAATGAGTACTCTGAGTCAATTTTGATCCATTTCTTGGAGATGTGCTCTTTAATCTCACAGAGGTAGCTACAGAAATGCAAGTACATGAAATGTTTGCATTTTTTTTGTACAAAACCTCTCTGGTTTTGATGACTTTTAAAACAGTGTTTCTCCTTTCTTTTGCTAAGTGACTCCTCCCAAGGAATCTTCCAGACTTTTATGCTATTCTGAGGTGTCTGTAATCATTTGATTTATCAGGGCTCTAGTAAATGAATTAACAGACTAGGATCTGTTAAAATGCAACCAATATAAGACATACTTTAGCATATTAGATTAAAAAAAAAAGCTTTTTATGAAGTATCTACTGTAAGGTTAGGTGTCCTTTATTTAAAACACAGGAGGAAAAGTAGTTTGGCATTTAGGAAAATATTCATTATAGGCTCTGCTTTCAGAGTCAACAAGAAAGACAATTGTATTTAACTTTAGGTCACAGAGGAGAGACTATTAAAAAGGATTCTGTTTCTGAAGTGCAATGTGAAAGAGTGTGTGATTTTACAATACATGAAGATTGAAAGGTAGAATGGTCTTTTTCATGCATGATGCAGCTCCTCATTAATATATACTATCAGTAAAAAAGTCTTTTTAATTACTAAAACTATAACTCGATAAGGCTTACAAGAATGAAAAGATTACTTAACCATCCCCCCCCAAAAAAAATCCTATTAATTTAAACTTTTCAGCATTTTTTTTGTTTGTTTTTTGAGATTTTGTGCCTTTCTGGCACTCAGTTCCTTGTCCTTGTACTTAATGTTACAAAAACATATAAAAAAAAATTATATAGTATGGAGCATAAACTTTAGAGACCATTAAAGATGTTAAAAACTAAATATGGCCTTGGAGACTTCCTAGTTTATGTTTCTATGTCTTGGTTTATATAACTTTATGCTGTGGGATTTCCCTGAATCTTTAGACTTGTTGGATCTTAAAGTCATGCAAGTGAAAACTTTAGTGTTGTACTGGATTTATCAGTATAGGAGAGTGAAGATGGTTAAGTCTGGAAGTAGAATGGATCTTCTTGGAGAGAGAAAAGGTAGAGGATAATTGTCCTGGATAACTGTTGCCTAGTCAGATAAATACTGCAGAGAAGCTTTGCCTGGTACCCTGCCATAGGAATTGCTTATCCCTCGTCTGCGTGTCCGGGGAGCGGTAGATACCTGTTGCTGAGGGGAGCATCTCCTACCGCAGGATTCAGCCGGACAGCCCCGCACGGACAGGTCTGTCCACCCCGTCCGCGGGTGCTGCAGGGGAGCAGAGCTCTCCGTAGTGGAGATTCCCTGGTGCAAATACCATCTCTAGAGAAATGCATTCCTGCACTGTGGTGTTAGTGTCTCTTGCAATTTGTGCACTGGTCTCTGAATATATTTTCTATCAAGGATGTTGCTGCCAGGTCTTCAGCCTCACATGGAGGCAGGTAGTGTCAAGCACGGATATGTCTGTTCTTGAGACCATCCCTGTTTGGATGCTGCCAAGCAGGCGAGCCATCCCTCGTGCCAGTCCTGCAGGAGTCAGTCAGCAGCTCAGTCATGGGTGTCACATGGTGAAGGAAACCTAATGTGTATGTCCCTAACACTTGTTTTATTGCTTTATTACTAGAGAGGCTTTCCCTTTTACATAAGAAGTGAATGACAAAATTAGGAGTTGAAGTTCAGCAATGGCGGGACAATTCTGTGCAGCTGTTTCCCTCTTTATTTGGAAAAATCCAAATATATATTTGGATAAGTTTCTTTTTTTATCCTCCACTTTGTAACTTTGTCATCTTGTACTGTATGTTGGGCATGGTTTGTAAACTTGCACTTGGTCAAAACCATGTTATAAATAACTCCTTATCATCTGTCCAGGAGTGCATGCAGCAGCATCCTGATAACACTAGACCAGCATCATTTGGGTTTTAGCTAGGAAATGATAGATCTGGAAGGTGAACAATGTTATTGTTGGGTTATCTAAAAATAAATGGTGTTTTGCGAGTCTGCTCAGGGATCTGAAATGGTGCAATTTCAGTAGGATGGATTAGGGGTGAGAGGATGGGTGAAAACCCTGTGAAAGTACATGAAAATGTAATTCATTATAGGCATCACACATCTACCTCAGTGCATGTCACCAGTAGAAACTTGTGTGTACGATATGAATAATTTGCAAATATCCAGATCTGCAGGGAGGAAGGAGAATGAAGGTTTTGTGTCATAATACTTCCCTCTGCATTGTGGTGTGACCTACTTCACCACGTTCAGTTGTGTATTAGTCTTGTTCTGGCTGTAAAAAAAGAAAGAACATTGTTTTGCTTTACCTCCCCTGCTCTGTCTGAGCCTTCCCTTTAAAATAAATCCCTGACAACTGTCCCCATTTCTCATGCTTTGAAAAGAAGGTGGTTATGGTTTCCCAGCCACACTTTGTGCAGCTTCAAAATAAAAAGATATTGCTCTGTCAAATGTTGAAAGAAATCTTCCTTTTCAAAAAGCAAAAGGCATTGTCTAGCTGGGATTAAACAGGGGCAAAAAGTGAAGTATTTGTTTGTTTTATGAAGTCTGGTGAATTTTGATAATGAGTCCTTTAAAATATATGATATTGAAGCTTTTCTAATTCCAGACAGATAAGAAATAATGGTTACATATTTCAACTGCAAAGACAAAAGTAACCTTTTATCACCTAATTTACCAATCTTCTTAGTAAAATGTGTTAGAAGAATGTGAAATGTTATTTAAATAATAAAAAAGCACCTTCTCTGAATAGCAGGGTTTTTAATTGCTATAATCAAAGTCCAAACACATTTTCATACTTGCTTTAAATAGATTCTCCTAATGACAGGTTTTTCCTTAATGAGGAAGAGAACAAAGGGAGCTCTGAACGTGCTGGTGTGACGGGGGTGTGATGAAAGCTCTGATTTCTGACAGGCTTCTAGGAGGAAAATATGAAAACTGGAAGTGGCTTAATTAAGATGCATCAGTGAAATGCTAGTTGGCATTTTTAAATATAAACTTTTATATTAACAATTGAATATATACTTTATGTAACAACAAAAAGAAATTTTATATGTAGATCACAATGTGGGATTTTTTTTTTTGAGCGGGAGGGGGGTGGACAGGTAATACACGATGTCTTTTAAAACTTGGCACTCCTGCTAAGTCTTTCCTGTAATTTTTTTTTTTTTTTTGACTGAAAAATGATGTAGGTAACTACTAGATTAATTGCCCAATTCATCAGTTTTTGAAGTTTTTAAGGATGAATTCTTTCTGTTATTCAAAGCATTGCTTTGAGGAGAGACTTTCAACAACTTGATTAGTAAACAGCATCATTTAGCATTATTATAATTCACACAACCAAGGTAACTTTTGTTCTTGTACTTGGTATGAGAGGAGAAGTAATGGGTAGCTGTGCTGTCCCGGCTTTTAGGTGGGAAGGACAGATTCCCACTTAAGGAAGTGAGGCCACAGCACCGAGAGCTTAAGACAACCCAAACATGCCGTGGTTCTGCTAAAACACCACCTTTCTTTCTGGTCCTGCTTCTGAACAAAACTTTGACAAAATTCAGTTGCCCCTAGATGACAGCCAGTGAGGACATGATTCGGGTTTGTCCAGACATGAGGGAAAACGCAGGCTCTGCCCAAAATCCTGCCTGGCCTGAAAGGACAGGGGCGTTGGGTGAGAGAGGAGGGGTGGAGAGCGGGGCAGTGAGAGCCGCACGAGGAGGGGAGCCTGGAAAACTTGTCCTGGAGATGGTGAGAAATAGGGATGGGGCCCTGGTATTTGGGAAGGGGAAGGAATGTTAGCGCTCCTGTTAGCTTTTTGCTCTTCATCAAATTGTACTCACTTTACAGCCACAAGCTACCTTAAGACTAATCATAGCTTTTAAATAATTGCTGCAATTGGGCTACTAAGATCAAAATCTCTTTGATAACAGTTAAATTGGATAGAAAATGGCTACCAGATATTGAATAACAGATTTTTTTTTTGTTTGCTTTTCTTCTGTCATACTTAAAAGCTACAAACTGCAAAAACGTACGGGTAGAATCATGATTGTTATCTGACATGTAAGCTGGGCACGGGGCTGGGGAGCTTCTCCCTGCAGTAAACTCCCATTGGCATCTGCTGGAAAAGGTTACTGCACGGGTGTTTTTGTAAACTTGTGTCCCTTTCTGTTCCCTTTCTGCTCAGCAACATGTGGTATAAGAAAGCAAACTGCAAAATGAAACTGAATTCATTATTGAAATAAGAGATTATAATTTCCACATCATTCTGCCTTCCCCACCTCCCCTTCCCACTGTTTGATGATAATCTAGGCTCATAATGAAATTCATGAGGCTGCAGCAACAAAAGGGCTCATGGAAGAGAATGGGAGCTTGTCAGATGGTATAGATTTGCATACTAATGAAGATTACGATGTTATTAATATTACAAAACCTGGTAGTATCTACAGATCATGATTAAACTCCAGAAACAAATTGAAGAATATATTTTACTATATTGTGCTCTCATGCAACTTCTGAAAAGCAGAAGTAACTCCAGTTCTTGTAACTGAATTATTTTGATTTGTGTGTCATTTCAAGCAGATTAATAAATATAGACTTGCAATATGCTTTATTGTTTCTGTTTTATTGGAAGAAGTATTGAAAACTTGAATTTTCTTATAAGCTGCATCGGCTGATCACAAAAAGTAAACATATTTGTGTACAATGGTTAGGAATTCATAGGACTATGGTTCCCAAGATCTTCATGCATTTGACTTCCAAGTATGAGGTTAAGACAGAAAGTTGTTCCATCACTTGCAATTTTATTCATGTGTCTGCAGTTATCTTTGGATGACTGTATGATCTTTGTTTGTATAATAGGTTTATGGACTACACTGAGATCAGGAAAAAGAAGGCCAATTAGAATGAAACCCTATTCAACGTAATGCATGATATGCTGTCTTGCTACCCTGTCTATTGAGCAGTTAGATCTTGGTTTGCTCCCAAAAGAGCACTCAGTATTGCCAAGTTTCATGTTAAGTGACACTTGAGCAGCAATTTGCTAGGCTTGATTCCCTCTTCTTTTTTTTCCTCTCTGCTTTGCATGACAATAGCTCCTGTCCAAAGAGGTGTAACGCCCTTTCAGAGCAACAAGGTGTGGGTGTAACTTTGCATAAGCAGAAGTGACTTCTGAGGTGCACAGTGCTAGATATCCCTGCCCTTCCACAGCCATTCCCTGCCTGGAATCTTCTTGGCAACCTGTGTTACACATAGCACTGTTTTCCAGCACGTTAAATACTGCAGTTAAGCACCCAAAGTGTATCTGTGCAGGGAGGAAGAGGGATCAGGTTTGCACAACATTTGGCTGTTGTGAGTGGCTTGATCTCTAGCTCCAGCAACACCAGGAATTAATCCAGGTGAGAAGCCTCTCAGCAGCAAGAGAGTTATGGAAAAGCTAGAGCAGCTTGAGGTGTGAGCATCTCCTGCAGGAAGGGTAGCAGGTGGACAGCCATTTGGCTTGCCCCTGTGCTGGTCAGCCTTTTCCAGAGCTTAAAAATGAAGGTGGAAGATGGAAAGGCCAAGAAATGGAGGTGAGAGGGTCTGGGCAGCCTCTGGAGAGGGTCCTGTCACCCCTGTGGGCACATCCCCATCCCCAAGCAGCTTCCTTGGGCTCAGCAGGGGCCACGAGAGCTGCGGTGTCCGGTGCTCCTGCAAAGGGAGCCGTGTGTTGAAGCTCAAACATTTTTAAATGTCTCTGTTGAAAAATTGAGCCTTAGGCAGATATTCCTGTCACAATGAATTTTAAATAATAGAAAAGTTTAATGGAGCAGTTTAGTGGTTCACATTAGGAATGATTTTATAGAGATTGTGAAATGAGTGTTTTCATAATATTGTTCTATGTCTAGTAGCCTTCCTACGAGCTTGAAAAGAGCTCTTTCCTCTCCTGTTATAACAAAAGGTTTTCAATTCACTGTTAATGTGGATTAATAAATCTGTGTTAAATAACACGCATACGAAAGTGACAGTTTTGACAGCCTAAATTGCACTCATTTGTGATACCTTCTCTCAGAGGGTTTGATGAGGGAGTAACAGTTTCTTGTAGCTCAGCTTTATCTGATTGAAAACATTCCACCTTGGAAAGGGGTGACGCAGAGTGGGGAGGGGCAGGCAGCGCGTTCAGGCCCTGCCCTTCGCTGTGGCCTCTTCCCTAGCACCTGCTTCGCTGCCTGATGTGTGGCAGACCAGGGCAAGATGTGGTGCCTGCAGGTGCCACTTTGTGTGGGCCACATGTGGAAGACCGTGGCACGTGCACTTTGTGATGAACGCCTGCAACGAGGAACTTAGCAGGCTTTTTAGGGCATCTTGGGCAGGTGAACCCTGCTTGCTTTGGCTGCACATTCTTCTCTTCCCCTAAGTTCCCTACGAGCATGCTAGTCCCTTCAGAGACCGAGGCCCCGAGGCAGTGTCTGCAAAGCTAACGCTTGGTTCACAGGCCCTTCGCTTTCTTCTCCCAAACAAAAAAGTCAACGCGGTGCAATTTTCAATTCACTTGAAATGATACATAGCTTTGAACAAGTTTGTAGCAGGAAGTACTGTAATAGCCTCCATTCAGTCTTGTGGCCGCCCATACAGGATGTCTTTCAAGGGACACGTGGCAGTGATCAGATCAGAGCCATTGCTTCCTCCATGTAAGGCATGATCTGCTCTGAATGAATGTATTTGCACCACTAATACAAAATGCTTTTATTTTTGCCTATTTTTGCCTTTTACAGAATCTGGAGACCACCCTTTCTGATTTAAGGGTGGTAGGAGAACAAAATGGTTCCTGGAAATATTTGCTCTTCCTTAATCCTTGCAGTCATGTCACATGGAGGTATGATAAGATGGGGCCACTGCATCTGACCTCAAACCCTGCTTTGAGCAGGAGGCTGGACTGGAGCCTTCCAGCAGTTCTTTACAATCTGAATATTTCTGATTCTGTGATATCCTTGTAGTTTGGCAAGGCATTGCCTTTCTGCTACATTCATATGTTCTACAGTATAGTCTTACTTTTCACAGCTGCACAGTAAAGTCCGCTTTACTTTTTTCTTGGAAACATTAAGGCCTCTGTCACTTTTTGATCCCTCCAAAATTAAAAATGAATTTTATAAATTAAATTCAGAAATATTTTTCAGCAGAGTTACTATACATAGCTTAAGAAGCAGGAGGGAGTTGATGGGAAGAGGTGAATATAGGAGAGTATCCAAGGAAAAATGTAAGTTGGCTCATAGCACTTAAGAGGTGATTGCTCTGAATTTTTTGCTTCCTCCTTCATTTCTGTGTGATCATGATTTAAATTACCTGTCTGCTCTTTCTATTCTGCACGAATTTCACCTACAAGTACTGCCTAAAGTCATGTTCTGCAGAGCCAAAATTTTGCTATTTGAGGTTCAATTGATTTCTCCTTCAGTTTAAAGGGAGAGCTCCAGGACACCAAACATCAATACTGTGACATTGCAGATGCTGGGCAGCTGATGTTAAATGCATTGCACGTTTGGATCTTTTCCTGTGGTTTTCCCTTTGCTAAGATGCCTTTTGTAATTTGTGAATTCCTTTTTCTTTTTTTCTCCATCACAGACTCATCCTTTCATTCTTTCTGCTTTAGAATGCCTTCTTTTCAAGCTTTTCAAAAGATTTTGTGTGCATGGTATCATTATTATGTTTAAATCTCTGCTGCTTCCTAAAACAATTACCGCATCATTTCAGATGCATATTAACAGCTAATCATCTTTTACCCTCTGGGCTTTGTGCCCTCCTTCACGTAGATCCTGACCCCTTTATCAATATACCTCCCCTATTCTGTTCACAATTTAATTTTTATTTAATTCTGCCTCTTTCATCTTTCTATGCTCTGTATAGTTCAGTCCAGATTCTCTTCCATCCAATTAACTTTGTTCTATTTCCTCTGTCTGAAGAAAGCTTCACTGATGAAATACTTCACGTAACATAATTCCCTTTTCTGGTGCTCGGTCTATTGCGATATGTGGACGTGATCCATCACCTGTTGAAGTCGTTTAATGTAACTTAAGTGACATAAGTGCTACAAATAGTAGTCCTTTAGAGGTAGAGAGGTGCTCTTTTGTACAAGGTTCCAAACAAGGTTTTTAGGGTAACAGTGAGTCATGTTTCCTATTTCCAGCATGGTTAGAGATGAGAGTTGAAAGGCGTACCTGGTAGCATTTCCTTAGCACAGTAATTGGCTTCATGAGGAAAATCCTCACAGTTATAACAATATTAAGGACTGTACAACTAAGAATATCTTGATAAGAATTTTCCTTGCAAAAGCATTTGTTGTGCTTGTGGTAGACTTGGTGTGCCAGGGATTCAGGTGCATGGGAGAAGAATCCAGTATTTTTTGCAAGAGGGTTTCTGTGGCAGAATTGTGTATTACTTCTCTAAGCTCATGGCAAAGCTAAGTCAAGTTATCCCTAACCAGAATCCCATTTCCAATCATAATCCTGTAAATTCACTGTCAGTGCCTTTAACTTGTTCCTAAAACTGAAGGTGGTAGAACTCAATTATGTCTGTGGCCATTTGGAAGTGTTGATTCTGGTTGGTGCTGACAGGTTAGGGCTTCAGTGCTGACAGTTCTCCAACACTTTCCTGTAATTTTCCATCTCAGCCTGGAGAGGACAGACAAGTTCTCCTCTATTTTGCTACAAAAAAATCATAAAACAGAGCAGTCCTTAAAAAAGAACCCTAGTAGTTTATTTAATGTCCTATACAGCTAATTCTTTCTTTGAGTCTTAAATGGATTTCTCCTTTAATTAAAATATGGCTAGTTAAAACTGAGGTTAGTATCTTCACTGTTTGCATTGTTTTAATTCACAGTTTTAAAAACTAAATTATGTATACAAACCCTAAAGCCCTGTATTTGTTCTGCTTGTGAATTTTAAGAAGCTGCATTAAAAATTAAAATAAGTCCCAGGGCTGATTCTTTTTCTCTTTGGGCCTCATCCAAAAAAGCTCTGGATGACACTACAGTAAGTTGGACATTGCATGCAAAGGTTATACATTAATCAGTATTATGCTGGGATATGTTCAGTCGTGTAATTCCAGATTTATAGCAGCATGTGTGGGCACAGAATTGGTCTACAGATATTTTAAAATTTTGTGATACTGAAAGATTTTTTTGTAATGAATCTATACCTTTTTCATCCTGAGAAATAATCTGTGTCCATCTCATGGTTAAAGCTGTGAGGTCTAGTGTGAGTCTAAACAGAATAACTAATGAAGTGATAAGTTTCCATCCCCTAATGTAATAGACCTCTAAATGGACTCAAATGAAATTAGTGTTACACACTGAAAAGAAATGAGCAAGTAGCGTACTGCAGTCAATAAAGAAGATCTGTGTATTTTAATTAACAATAAATCCTTGAAAGAAGGTTGTGTTTTTTTAAATGCTGAGTTTTAAAAAGTTGCCTATGTTGATCATGTGTAGTAAGATGATTTTGTGCCATCTGGATTATCAGATTTCATGTATGTATATTAGTAGTCAAAATGTTGAATTAAATTTTTAAAAAGTGCTGAAACAACATGGAGAAACATATGCCTTCAGCTCCCAAGAAATGAAATGTAACTACACAGCTTTATTTCTTCAGTCTGCAGAAAGGAAGGGCAGAAGTCCAAAACACTTGCTAGTTATCTCACAGCCCTGTCAAGAGGAGGAAATATTTGGCTGATACCAGTAGGGCAGACTAAATCCTTATCTCATGTCTATCAATGACAGAATTCCCATTGGTTTCCAGGAAGGAAAGGTTTCAACCTGTAACTTTCCCCAAATGCCACTGGTTTTGCAGGGTCTGATTTTTGTATGAACATCTGGTTCTTCGCCTACATATATTGAGGGGTGGAAAAAAGAGATTTAAATGTCTTGCTACCAGATTTGTGCATGCATCTAAGTCATTTAGGTGTATTTGGTTTTTGTAGTTATGTTTGCTACTCCTACTTGTGGAATGCTGCTGAGCAAAAGCAGACCAAGCCCTGTGGCAGGAGAACTTCAGCCTTGCACTAAGCATCTCTGGGCTTAGAGAGCAGGTGGGCCGGGTCCTACTCTCCAGGCTTCAGTGCAAGCAATTTTGTCATTGGCAGGAAGAAGGTAAAAGTAGCTTAAGTTTTCCAAAATTTGAATTGGAAACTCTCAGTTTAAGCTTATTGCATGTTTTGGGGAAAACATTAAGAATAGTAGGATGTTGGTGTTATTTTAAATTGAGAAGTTTTCTTCATGCTGTTTCTTTTTGGAGGATGTTGTAGTATGACCTTCTCTCTGCTTGCCCCATTTTGAAATGTCTTTTTTTTTATTATTTTTTTGACATGACAAACAGTAAAATCTATATACCTGGTGACCTTGGGACACATTTGTTTGTTTCAAAGCCAATATAATCCCACCGTTATGTGCTTTTTGTTTTCCTTAGATTTTCTGTTTTTGTCTGTAACATGCCAAAAATTCATCACTGCAAATGCTTTGTGGCTGTGAGTGTGAGTTGGGCTGTAGGTTCTGGTAAGAAAAACAAACAAACAAAAAAACAGACCAAGACTTAAAACCTGCACTTTTGAATGAACACTGGGATATTGCAACTATTCAGTTAATGTGATGTTCCATCCTCATTGGAAATTTTAATTCTAAATGTTCACAGAATGAGCATGCAATTTTGAGATTAATGTCATCTGGTATTTACTTCCTGTTTCTGAATGGATTCTTGACCGCACACACAGACTTACTGTGTTGCTTTCTGGCATTCCTTGAAGGAATTTTCTGCATGGCAAGTAGGTGTGTTCCGTGTTCATTGGAAGTTTTTATTCTAAGAGTAACTAGAAAACAGTTCAATCAAAGAATGTTGTGTGCATGTAAATGGATTAGATGCACTGTGAAGCTTAAAATTCTGAGAAAATAAACTCGATGTTGTGTATCAGAGTATAGAATATAACAGGATTTTAATGTAATCATGATTCAGGTTAATATGTAGCAAGAGGACCACAATGAAAGTGTTAGTTCAATATTTGGACTTGCAGACAAATAGAAACATGTGAAGAAATATTCTAGGATATGTAGGAGCATAGTTTGAGATCACTCATCAAGATGAATCTCACTTATTGGTGGAATGTAAAAATATTGTTAACGTGATGCTTTTGAACCAAGTGTTTTCTACTGCTTGTGGCAATAGCAAATTTCTTTTGGATGAAGCAGCATTTAAAATAAAGAATGGGAACATGATTCGAATGAATGCACTATGGGTGTTGTTAATTCACAGAACTGAACAGCGCATTTTGTGCAGTGAATGTTTTTCATGGTGCTTATGCCTTACTGACATTAGACCTTTGCCGTCCTGAGAGCGCCTCTGCTGCAGCTGGCAGCGCACACTGAGCCAGAAACCTCTTTCCAGTCCTGACTCGACCAGTTCACATTTGTGCTAGGGAATAAGGAAATTGTTTTAGTGAAAGCAGATTAGTCCTCCTGAACGTTTGGGCGCCTGAACCTCTTCAGTTACGGGTAGGATTCTGGCATTCAGTTTCTAGAGGCGCATATAAAATTGCACTTTGAAATCCTTGTTCTAGTAATTTGTTCAACTTTCATCTTTTTGAAGGCAAAAAGAAGAAAGGTGGTTTGTTTTATGCTTGGGCTAAGTGGCATTTATAATATTGCTATGTTCTCTAGGATACTAATATAAAAGACATATTAAATGAGGAGGGCGTGATTGGCCCTGCTGAAGGAAAAGGGGAGAGCATGTCCATCTGCTGTGACACCAGGGAAGGGACCAGAGGAGAAAACCCCAAAAGAGCAGCCAGATGCAGAAGGAACGCTTCCCTCCCGTGTACACCCACCAGTCAGATCAAAGGCCACCACGAGCTTGATGGAGTTTCAGGTTGGCAGCCCTGCCTGTTTGGGTGATGAGGTGTTGCTAGAAAGGTGACAAAATGTAACTACAGAAGAGAGGTGCCTGCCAGGCATTGTTGAACCTCGGCTTTGGACAGCATGGACAGCTCTCCTGAACCCTTTATGCTGTGAAATTCTTAAACAATGTGATTAACCTTAACTATCTCATTAGTGTAATACTGGACTTGGAAAAGGTGCTGTGCCATCTCTGCTGCACCTTTTCTGTAAGCTGATAGATGGAATTGATAATGTGCATAACAGTAGGCAAAAGAAAGCCCTTTAATCAGCCGAACCCCCCTGCACACCCCGAGCACAACGCTCTCCTGCCAGGGAAGAATTCATGGTTTGAAGCACAAAGGAATAACAGTGAATAGATGTAGATCCTAGCTGCTATATGGAACACTGAAGTTGAAAGTAATGAAAGTTTAGAAGTTTTGAACAGTTCATAATTTAACCTTATATATATCTTATGCGTAACTGCTTGTACAATGATAGACATAATCAACATGGTAGCTATCCACTGGAGTTTAATTGAATGGGCCATATATTAATCCTACTTTCAATTTGAATCAACATTGGATGCAAGCACTGTTTTAACTTTGTGACATCTTTCGTAATGAAATACTGGGTTTCCTTCCTCCACTGAATAAACATCTGAACCATTCTTGGTCAGCTCCACATGCAACCTCCTCATGTGCGTTTCCTCCTCCATGTGTTTACACTGATGCTAACAATGCGATGAGCACAGGGAAAACGCTAGCGCACTCAGATGTTGCACATCACACGTCGCAAAATCTCAGTACCTTAAATTTTTTTTCCCCTCAAAATGTGTATGTGGAAAACTGAGATATAAAAACATGTTTCATCTATGTACAAATGTGCTTAGTCAAGAGGGGAGCCTGACAGTCCTGTCCCCCACATTCTGTAGTATATCTACTAAACAAACATTTTCCCATCTTATTTTGCAATTCCCTGGAAATGTATCTCTGGATAGGCTCTGAGTTTTATTTTGCATGGTTTCTGTAGCAGGGTCACCTGACTTCATGTTTCAGCATGATATTACTAGCTGAGGTGTTAGAAGAAGACATAAGGCTGTGAATGTTAGGCAACGCTTGCAATGCAACAGCTTTCCACTGCAAAATAGATGCTTGTTCTGCAGCTAACTGATCAAAGAGTTCTCCCCATGGCTGCTACTGTCCCATTTGGCAGTAAATATTATTCAGGCAACACATTTAAACTTCTTTTATTTTTTTATTTTTACCAGTCAAATGCCAGCACCTAAGAGTGAAACTACTTTTGAAAATACCCTTCATCGAGTTTCAGTGAGATTCTGATGGAACGGTGATGGTTTATCTGGAGCTGAGCCCTCCCTGTTTCACTCTGTATGTCTGCGTGAGAGGGCAACTTTAGTTGGCTGATGGGGTTCTTCAGGGCATCTTTGTTCTATTCTACTCTGGGACTGCTATGTATTTGCTGTTTGTTATTTTTTTTTTCTATTTCCCAATGCAATGCCATATATTTATCTATAACACATGATCCTTTGTCCAAGTTTGTGAAATTATTCTCTGGTATCCAGAAAACTTTTACTTTCCAGTAAGGACTTTGCCATATTTTAGGAGTTTCTTAGGGTCTTGAATAATACTATGGTGTTTAACATTGTACACACAGTAAATGCTCAGTCCTTGATGGCACAGCTGCCTTGGTCTCGGTAGTTTTATTGATAACTTAATCATTCTCTTTCTCATCTATTTTTATTTTTCTTTTAACCTGTTACACATTTTGGAGGAACTAACTAAGCATCGAGAATGGAGTTTTTAATTTGTCTTTAGTCAGTGTTTTTAAATTGTCCCATGCTCACCCTGAGTGCCTGTTTGTAACAATTAATCGGTGACAAGTCATCCATGGTGGGTAGTGGCAAAACCCAATTTACAGACACATTTGTTTAATTTAAAGAATCATTGTGCTTCAGTGGCCACATTGATCTGCTGCTTTCATGTACAACAAGATATGAACAAACTTAATTATCTCATTGCAGATTGCTTTAGTAACTCAAAAATACAGTACTTCATAACCAGCCTTTAAGGGGGAAGCACCAGCCCACCAATATTCTTTCTAAAGTATAGCTGCAAGTAAATAATTATCCAGTTCAGTGTACTAATTGGTATTCATATATTTGTTCTCAATAGTGCCTTGACTCAAAAACTGGATTTCAGTGGCTGCTCAAGAGGCCAGATTGCTAATACTGCTTTGGAGGGTGTCCTCTGATCTTGTACGGACGGGTTCAGAATCTAAATTGCAGAGAGGTTAAAAAGGGAAAGGAGGAAAGAAGCAAAATCTGCAAAAAGTAAACAGATTCCAAGGCTTTGACTTGAGCTATTATTTTCACATGTTGTTTTATGAGAGTTTTTTTTAAATTGGTGCTAGACTTTCTGAAATCAGTCCCCCTACCTGGAAATGGAACTGCATACCTAGAAGCTTTGTCTGGGGATGCTAATTTTGAATTCTTGGCCCCAATCCATAACCAAATGTTAGGAGATGCCATCTGGAGAAAATGGCTGTGGTGGTTTCATGCTATCTACACTTTTTAATGTGAATACTTTTTTTTTTTTTTAAATATTCTGAAGGCACTACAGATTCTTGTTTAAGGTGGTCTAATTGCCCAGTTAAAAGGTGATTTCTTACTATTATACGGTTCTGGTGTTTGTCGTTATAGTTTTTCATTAGCAATGGCAGTCAACTCATTTGAATTTTAAAGGGTTGGCAATATCATGACCGTCTCTGAGAAGATTCCTAATAATTCCTCTTCCAGTTTCAGAACTCATATTGCCTGTGAACTCTTTCCAAAGCAGCAGGATATATTGCATTGGCTTTAATGCAGTATACTTAATGCACTAAATCAGGACCTACATTTAATGAAATTTTTTTAGGATACGTAACTACGTAACTATATGAAAATAAATGATACAGGTACCTTTAGATACGTAAACTAATTATTGTAATTTTACATTCCCTGTGTTATCTCTCCTTCCTAGCCAGAGTAATGATCTGTGTTATCACTAAAGTGCCTCTACTAAATCTTTTGAAATGTCAGAAGAGAAATAATATTTACATCGGAATAATAACTACAATTACTTACCCACTTTCCAATTCATTTGGAGTCAATTATTCTCTAGTACTAAGAGAAATGGAGCCTTACTGTAATACTGGAATGAGTTTAATTAATCCTTTTTCACATACAGCAGGCTGATAAATGAAAATCAGCCTGTAATTTAAGAGCTCGGGGATATAGTATGATATTAAGAGTGCTTTGAGTGACTGACAGTTTAATTTATTACAAAGCAGCATTCTGTCTTACCTTAGAGTTCATTCCAGTTTTGCAATTAATGATTTCAGCTGGGGAGAGGATCAAAATTCTATGAAGACTTTCCAAATAGCACTTTTGTGGACTTTGCACTGGTGATCAGTTATTACTCGCTCTGAATCTGTTGTTTTGCAAAAATAACTGATAAGAGTGTAATGTATGAACCAGAAATAGTGTTGAAAAGTTTGTAGGAGATGGAGAATATGATATATTTGTCCAGTAGAATTTCCCAGAAGTTGCTATCATATTTTCATCGGGAAAGGAGAAAGGGTAATTGGATTTAAATGTCAAGATGTTCCTCATGTGGGTTTGAAGTCACATATCTATTTTCTCAGCTACTCTTTTTGCTTGTGATCATGAAAACTGCACCCACTTGTCACTGAAGATGGCAATAAGGAATTTTCTAGGCCTAAGTTAAAAACTGAATCATAACCTGAAGGTTTAGCACAAGCAACACAACATTGCTGGTAAGAATGAGAAATAAATTATTCCCTTGAGTTCAGTAGACAGTAAGTGAAATAATGATTCTACTGAGAAGCAATGCAGAAAAAAATCTAGAGATTAATCCATCCACATATTCATAATTCAGTAAAATACAGAGTGAAAGTTAAAGAAATTTAGATGTGACCTAGATGTGACCTGGAGGAAAACACTGGGAGATGGGAAAATTAATCTCCCATGTTTTTTCTCAGCATTTAGAAATAAGTGAAATGAAATGTTCTTAGAAGTTCATTTATTTCCATCGATATTTCCAAGTGATTTCACTTGTGGATATGTTTAAAATAGTAATAAAGATAACATTTTGATAAATGACAGAATTGTGCAGATGACTTGTAATACAGTCACATTGGCAGAATATTTGTTTCCAAAAACAATCAGTTTTCTTCCCCGACTAAAGGCAAGATTTGGTTCCTGCTTTGTATTGTGTATGGTTGTCTTAAGTTGGGAGTGTGATTTTTTCAGAAAATTGAAGTGTGCAGGTAACTGTGTTTTATATTTTGAGAAATGTTTTGTAAATGACAAATGTAGACCTTTGACTTGAAACCCCCGGAAGCTAGAGGAAATCTAATCTCAGGCTTTGTTTCATATCAAATATGTTAAATAAAAAGCTTCAGCTTGCAGAGGCTGTTCAGCTTTTAATTTCTGAAGAAATTAATTTAATAATTTAATTGCTGAAGAAAAAAATTAATTACGTAAAGGCAAGACAAGTGTAATAATTTTTATGCAGGAGAGAAACTTGCTATGTTATTTTGCAATAATTTAGTTTAATCTGTAGGGGCAGCTTGGAAGCGGTGAACAGGGCGGGCATCAAGTCTCCTTCCTGGCACTGGCAGGACCCTGTGCCCAGTTCCTGCCATGCTGGGTGGTAGTGACTGCCCTGGCCCTGGTTTCACAAGTGATCCTCACACTGGGATTGGGAGCAGCAGCTAACGGGATAGAGCTCTGTATTAACAGTAGTGAAATGAATACTGAACTTGAAATGTGGATCTCTGGTTTGAATTTTGTGTTTTGGGGTTGTTCCCTGAGTAATTATAGAGAATTTGCTTTCTTGCGCTCCTAACACTTCTGCTTTGTTTAGCACTGCTTCAGCTCAGCTTCCCTAATTCACCTTATTGACAGTATCCTTAACCAGAGGTAGCCAAGGCAGCAAGCCCTGGTATTGCGTTCTCCTAAGTGATTTGTAAGATTGATTACATCCCCTTTCCTGTTAATATATTTTCAGCTTATAATAGCCTATTTCCCTGGCAATACCTTAAAGGGAAGAGGAATCTAGCTTGCAGTATTTAGCACAGTTGATTTATCCTCTGCATCTGTGACAATAAAGTGCAATGCAATTATTTATTTCTAAATAAACATAATTGTGGGGGTGGATTTATGGAGATATATAGTTACATCAGTTATAATATATTTTGGGTTTGATGGATGATGTTGAAAGCTGGGGCCCTGCGAATAAAGAAATTAAAACTATTTCTTGCTTTAAATGTGGATCACTAGAATGCTTAATCTCCTCTTAGGAAACAGAATGCAAGTCTACAGATGAAAAATCCGATGAATCAAAATCCTATAAACTTATTTCTGAACCATTTATGTAATTATTATGGTTGACATCCAGCCTTCTTTAGCAACAGTAAAGTTACCCTCATGAAATAATGGAATATTGAATAATATAGTATTAAGTTTTCCTTATGAGATCTGCATGTGCCAATTATGTACTATATTTCAGTCGAATCTCCCATCACCAAGTAGATGCAAGACAGAACATAGCTTCCTGTGAGGGTAGGTGTTCTCCTTTATAAAAATCTGTCTAATTCCAGGAAGGTTTGAATTATTATTCCATTTGTTTCAGAGTAAATCCCTTCCAAAAAGGGCCTTCCAGGTCCATATGACCGAGCTGTGGTGGCTTCCCGTGCGCTCCTGTTCAGCTGAGGTGCTGTAGCTGCCTCTGGACCTGTTCCATGTCAAGGCAATTGTGAACTGAAATTAATTGCAGAAAAATCTGTATTGAGCTGTATGGGGCTACTGGAAGAGGCTAAAAGCCTGCACAGCCAGTTGCAGTGACTGAGATGAAGAGCAGTAACTTATGAAGCTTTTGTAATTCAATTGCACTTAGTTGTGTATTTGTACTCTTCTCTTCCCAGGCAATATATTTAATGGATCCTGGAATTTATGATGTTTTCCAATGGTGTATTAGAGAGTTTTGAAAAAGACTTGTGTTAAAACTATTGTTTTTCTGAAAGTTGAAATTATTTCCTTCCTTCTAGAGAATTTATGCCATTTTGCTGCTGTATCACCTGCCAGGGATGACTTGTAGCCCTAAGGCTCATGAGAACTTGTGGTTGTTTTTGGAATGAACTGAGGTTCGGGATTCGTGTTGTATTTATATCCTAATATTTTAATCAGATAAATTTCTTCTCTCTCATTTTACATAATTGAACAATGGCCTTTCATCTCTGCTCCACATATAGCAATATATTTAGAAGTTAAGTGTAAATCTTCTTAGCAAATAAATTGCTTATATGTTTGCCATATGATATATCTCTTTTAGTATGAACAAATATTTTTACTTTAATGGGAAGACAAATTCCATAGCATCTTTTGCTGCCTTTTTATGCTCAGAGTTAGGTACTTTGGCATGTTTATAATAATAATATATATCTACAATGCTGTATTATGAAAACTCTAAATTTATAATGTGGTAGGTCTATTATGTGAAAGTGTACTTAACTAAAAAACTCATCTGATGCCTTATTTCTCATTCTGGTTCAGCATATACTTTCTTGCATCCTTTTTTCCTCTGATTTTTTTCCCCCCAAAGGAAAAATGTTTGTGTATTCAAGTGATGTTTTTCTAGAAGTCTCAACAATCAATAAAAGTCGTCTGCCTAGGTCTAGAAGTATGTGCACTGTAACATGGCCTAAAATGCTATGCCCTGTGTTCCACTCCAATTGCCTTATAATATCATCTGTATGTCAGACAAATAAAATGACTTGCTAAACGTACTGATTCTAATTCTGCAAGAATTCTGCTGTAAGAAGAAAATGACTCCATTAATTTCACAGATAAATATGTAACACAAGCAATAAAGTCACATTAATTACACCAAGAGTAATTATTTAGTTCTCTACGAACAGCCTTTAATTTTTTTTTATTAGTAGTATTAAGGATAGGGCTTATGACGTGTTAGTAAAAAGGACATGGTATCCCAAATTCCAAGACTTGCTTAAAGCGTTTGTTAAGGAGAATTTTTGCTGTGTACTCTGCAGGTGTCTGCTAGGCTGAATGTCTTAGTAGAAGGAAATCTTCATCACTCTGTTATGTTGGACTGGAGTCTGAGGCTGATTTTTAAGCCAGCTGATCACCTATGTGGTTGCAGAACAGGACATGTTTGAGACTGAAGTAACATCATTTGCCATAAACAGTTGAACAATGTCATCTCCATGCATCAATATTTCAGGTGTTTGCTGGTTAAGGCGTTAATGTTCAGATGGAAAGGCTTGACCCTACCATTGTCCCTAGAGGAACCCCTACAGATGCTGGGAATAGTTCTAACATGAACGTCTGCGGTGAAATGCTTTGAAAATTAAGTCAAAGAGGGAAAGAGAAACAGGGCAAAGAAAAACATCAAGGCTGTGCATTTGGATTTTGAGAGTAAGTGGAGCAAATGTGGCAAAAGCTCCTTTAAACAAAGACTGACACAAACCTGCAGAATGACCTTTACTCAGCGCAGAGTGGGTATGATCAGTGAATTCGAGAGGAGCAGAGGTGCTGCACGGTAGCTTAATGAGCTTCATGGAAAGGGCAAGCATGAAATTAGAGATGAATTAGTTTGTGGGGGGTTAGGTATTTGTCATCTTGTTCAGGAAGGATGTTTTCAATTATTTCCACCTAACAGTTGAGACTAGTCAACAATTTTAAAAATCAAAAGCATACAGCAGATTGGGAAAGATACATAAAATCTTCTATATTCAGCCAAGGTTGTGCTGCTATAGAGAGAGGGAGGTAAAGAATGAAAGAATGAATGGCCTTGGTAGAGGCTCTGGGTGTATGAAGGAAGGCAAGCGTGAGATATCTAGAGCAGATATTTTTAGAGTGGCTAAATCGCATTAAATGCAGTTATGTAGTGGTGTTTCTACTTGAAAGGATGAAGTGAAAACTGGTTGATTTTGAAAACTGGTATATATGGTATATTAGAAACCTTCTATTTATTTTAGCTTTTACTGTCAAAAAGAATCTGTTAAGAGACTCTGTCCAGGTGAAAAGGAATAAAGAATGAAAAAAGAATGGTTCAACTTTTTCAATTTCACATAGGTGCCTTGGAAATCCTAAGAAAACCTAACTCTGTAGCATTGGCATAAAACAGGTACCGGCTGAAGAGACTCTGTAATTGCTGTAGGAGCGGGCGAGCGCAAAGCAGCTCCCGCCTGGCGGCTGAGGTCTGCTGGAGCGCAATGTACGGGCACGGGCAGAGCAAGGCAGGGCGAGCTGCTCCTTGCCAAACCATTGTCATTACAGCTCCCAATAATAGGAATTTCAAATATGGGATTAGAGACTTCAGGAGTAACCTGAAATTGGAAATAAAATTAGCCAGACAGGTTGCTGAAAGCACAGTCAGCAGCAGCCATCTTCGAAATTGCGTACGACAAAATGATTTTGCATGTCTTACAGGCAAATAAGAGTTGTTTTTTTTAATGTACCACCTGTAATATTCTGGGCCGTTGGCAAGCCTGCCAGGGAGCTTATAAATAAAACTGGAAGAAGAGATAAGCAATTTGCTGATAGCATGATACCTGCACGGGCAGTGTGTCCTCTTAGAAGCTGTGAAACAATCAGTGTGAGGATTGCAAGGTGTGTGAGGAACTAGCTAAAGACAGTAGATACTACTGAAAAAGATATCAGGTGGAGGTTGCTAAGGATGTTCCTTGGAGATCAGTCTGGCCAAAAACCTTTTCCTTGTCTGTTTACTGGAGGTGCCTGGGAAGTAGATGTGGGCTCTGAGACCAGCACATGGCAGGAGTTGGTGGGGTACCACAAATGCCAGAGCCTACAGAGTTATCACACAAGCTAATAGCACAGATGTGCTGGGTTTGGCCCTTAAATGTGTTACCATAAACCATCATTTAGGGATGGAAAGTAGCTTCATGCTCTGAGCGTCGCAGTGGTGGGAGGGCAGCGCTGGTGCGGCCGTGGTGCTGGCGAGGCGCGCGGCATGGTGCAGCGTGCAGGGCCAAAAACTGCCGCGTGCAAACTGAGGGGAGAACTGATGTTAATGTGCAGGGGGTGATTTCCCCTGTGTGAGATTGCAGAGTCCATGAGGGTGAGTTTTGTAAATCTTTTTAAAACTTTTCTGTAGCACATTGCTTTGCCCAACCTCTAATATCAGTTGAGTTGGTGGCTTAAGAAATACCCTGTTGGTTATAAAGAAATACTCGGGACTTAGGGTACTGGTCATGGCCTCTGTACTTCCAGTGCCATTGGGCAATTACACCTTGATTTCTTTTTCTCCGGCTTATCTGTGTTGAACTTCACTATCCTCTGCTTTCTCTCAGTCAGGACACCTATTGAACAGCTTCCCGAGGCTGCACGCTGTGAGCAGGTGGCACTCCCTTTTTTATGGCTTTACCATGCTGAATTACTACCCCCTTTCCTATTTATTGAAATAGTACCCCAAATTTTAAAAACCTGGCTCAATTCTGGCCCTTTTTTCCAAAGTCCATCCCTGCCAAAAGCATTTGTTCCTTTTATGCTTGTTCGTGCTGGGGTGATCTATCATACCGCCCTGTGCATATGTGAGGATTTCTTTTGTTTCTTGTCAGGGTATCAGAGCTGGAAAATCTCATGTATTACAGCAGGAGATATATATATATGAGTTTTTTTTCTATGTTTCTATTCTATACCTAGAGGTATCATACCCATTTTCAAAATCTGTTATGAGCCTACTTTATGTTAATTTTCCATTGAATTGCTATGCCTTGAGCTAGTAGCTTTAGGAAGTAGCACAGACTTCAGCATTAGATAAAAATCTATTCAGTCTGCTTTGACATCAGTTCCTCATGCTGCACAATGCTCGTTTATTTTTAAGCTACAGTTTCCTCTGTATTTGTATTGGCGAATAATACTGTGAACACAAAGGAATATCACAGGCAGGTAGTGATCAAAGTGGCCAGCTAACACTTTGTGAGAAAAGCAAAGGCTGGATTTGAAAGGTGCTAAAGTTAAAATGATGGAACTGGGTGCTATAGTCTGAAAGGCACTTGTATCTGTACTGCAAAACTGCTGTTTGTTTTTCCTTTCATCAGAGCCTCAAGTAGCTGAAAGTTAAAATCAAAGATGAGAAATTAATTTTGGTTTTACCTGTTTTTATGGTACCCCTGACAGTCTCTAGAAGTGTGGTATTCCTATTTGTTTTGTATATGATTAAACAAAAAATTCATCTCAAAGTGCATAGCTTATGGTCACATGGTTAGTAATTATCATGTTAATATTGTAAGGTTTTTTGAAGTTAAATGCTCATATAGTGGGAAATTTCTTCTTGTTTTTCACTTAAGATTGTTAAAAACCCTAATGGAATAGCACTTAGTCCATATGTTGTATTAAAATTGCAGTGATGCACTGAAAGAGATTAATTAAGCTGCTGCGGTGGTAGCTGGGGCATCCTCTGCCGTTTCATAGTCGGGGCTCTCTCGTTTGGGAGCTGGTGACAGAGCTGTCGCTGCTGTCTGGCTCGAAGCAGCGCGAAGGACCTTGGTTATTTCTGTGCCCTTTGCCTGAGATGATACGGAAACCTGTCTTTGCTGCAAGGCAAGTGCTGAGAAAAGTCATCATTTGCTCTTTTAAATCTGACTTTTCAAAATAATAATAAAAAAAAAAAGCTGCCAGGAACAGCCCGATGTCTTGTGGATAGTAGCCTAGATAACCCCACAGATCCTTTCTTGCTTTAATTTCAACACGTCTTTGATGTTGAGAAATTTCATTAACTTGTGTGATAGATCATACTTTTATATTATTTGTCACCAAATTATCTTCTAGACAGCAAAAAAGGAAAGAAAAAAAAAAAACACTCCTACAACAAATAGAGGATTAACTGACTAAAACACCCATGGATGCTCATCACAGATGCATTTGCTTCCCTTGAGACCTTGTGTGAGGTCCTACTTGTGTTCGGTTTCCAAGCACCTGGATAGAGCAAATGTACCTAGTGATTGCTAAAGCCTACATGCCTTGAAGGCAGCGAGAATTTGGTTAAGCGAAACTTCAGAAAGGCTTTGCCTTTTCAAATTTAAATTGATGCTGGGGGATTATGCTGTATGTTAGCCTCTGCCTGCGTAGGTGCAGTCTGTTAACAAGACCACAAGTCTTCAGCCTACTTCTGTAGCAATAAATTTCAGATGAACAGAAGGTCTCTGGTTTGTGAATAGGAAACTTCAGAGAAAAAGCAATAAAGCAATTTGCAAGAGAAAAAAATCCTTCTCTTCCAGCTTCATATTCACCATCACACCTCCGATCGCGAGGTGGATGTAGTTGCACATAAATTTCTACAAGCAGAGGTCAGAGGGTTAAAACACTGCAGTGTAAACTGTGGCTTTGGTGCCAGCTGAACTGCTTCCAGAGCCAATCCTTCAGGATCTCCCTGAAGCTTTGGAGAAGTTGATGAATATACAAGGTGAAAGGTGTGTGAAATAGTCAAAATGAAATGAAATACGACAGCAAATTTTATTTATTTTCCTGAATGCTGAATTTTCCAGAATTTGACAGTGGGTCTGCTGTGTGTATTTTATTAATGTGAGCAAATATATAGACTGAAAAATGAGTCTGGTGAAACCAGATAAACTGTAGATGTCTTTCTCAAATAATGACTTTATACCTGACTGTGGTATATACTTTTCATCATAAAAAAATGGCCCTTTGCTGAAGTTGCAGTAAAGTAAAAGCATAGAGTTCTGAAGCCCTAAATCTGGGGAGGAAACAAAACAATCTCTTCTTGGTCTAGCCTGGATTCTTTAAAAGGATGAGGATCTGGTGCTCTAACTTACTCAGACCAATCTTCTACTTGGTGACTAGTCCAGTCAGCTGTAATGGCATTACCCATAGCAGGGTACTCAGTGCACTGAGGGCACTGTCATCTGTGTCCGCTCTAGGAGGAGGCACAGGAAGAAAAGAGGAAGGGGAATTCTGCTTAGTGAGTCTGCGAAACTTCATTTGCACTCAAAATTGCTTGCTTGTTTCTTAAGAAAATGAAGTTCCTTGCAAACCGGTACAGTGTGCTATTTTCAGAGACCTCTCACCATGGCTGTTCTGGTAAAGCTCCCCAAAGAAAGGGAGCAAACTGGTTCTGGATCTTTTGGATCCCAAATGTTCCACCATGTTGCTATGAACATCAAGTTCAAGAAAGCCTTCAGTTAGGACTTGGATCCTATTAGCCACTAAAGATTCAAAACCATTACCATTAAAAGCATCAATTCTCTTGCTTTGGGAGCATCTTGTTAACTGTCTTTTTGTTTTAAGAGATATAGTGTAATTTGAATGTTTCCTGAATATATCCTGTTTAAAAACAATTTACAGCTCCATAAAGGGCTGCAATCCCTTACGACCTGAGACAGTCTGACTCACCCGAGTCAGTCCAACTTCTGGCTTTTCACATTCTGTACTGTGATGACTGAGATACTCAGGGGCTGTACTTTGTTGCTTCCAGAAATGCCATTTTCCACTGGGGAGTCTTCAGGTGAACATGTCTCTATGCAGCAGACCTGGCACTTGGTATTTTCTAATGCTCTTTTAAGGTTAAACATAGTTGTTCGTGGTAGAAGATATTTACTTACCCTCCCTAGGAAAGGGAGCTTGTCAGGTGTGCAGGGAAGGGAGCCCTGCAGGGTTATGACAAGCAAGGTTACGAGTTAGAGCAGGTTTGTTTACAGTAATAAAAGTTGTTTCAATGATCTGTCCTCAGCCCGCTTGTATCTGTTAGCTCAGCTTTCCTCCAGCACTTGGTGGCCGGGCGGCTTGGGAGGCTTCCTCGTTGGCAGCTGCATGCTACTGTGGATGGTTATTTCTGTAGCCAGAGTTGTCAACATATTTATTGGAGCTGTCAGAGCAACTCCACAATATATGTGTCCCTGTTTAACTTCAGTAAGTCAGGACGCTTTCCTGTAATGCTATAATATGTCCCTATAAATATATCAGAATGTGTCCCTATAATGCTAAATGTGGTGTGTGAATATTTTTCATGAGCGTAGCTTTTGGATCAGTTTTCCATCAGAGCATGAGCCTTCCAAAGCAGGGTGGTCAGTGTAGCTGGGAATGCCACCATGTGGCTTGTGATATTTTGGTGCCATTCAGAGGCAGGGATATGTAGCAGCCTCGGTGCCTCTAGTGAAAAAATACAATTACTCTCTTGAGTTATTCTAGATACAAATTTTAACGTATCCTTTTAAAGTGGCAGTCTCGTAACAAAGGGAGAAAACTGGAATGCCAGGATCAGGTGCTGAAAATTGCTGTCATTAGCCTTTTGGGTCCCTTGCCTTCTGCATCTTGCCTGGCCTGTCATTTGTCTGCAGGTGAGCTTGGGCAGGCGCACAGGCTGGTGGTATCCTGAAGCTGTCAAGCAAGGGTTCAGGCCTGTGACAGGGCAAATGCCCTTAATAATTAAATAGCTTCCACTAACTACCCCCTAGTTAGTCTGTTCTACATTATTTGATAGAACAGGAATTAAATGCAGTTAGCATAAAAGGGTTTTTATTCATGTATATATTTATTTATCCTATTCAATTTATATTTATTCCCATATTCCATAAAAGGAACTGGGTTAGTTCCAAGAGTCATGTATTCCTACCTTTTCAAGGAATTTCCTGTGTGCTGCAGTTAATGCTATTCACTTTAACCTGTCTGAAAACTGTCTGAAAAAGGTACAATACTTTTCAGTGCTGCAGAGGAGTATTGCCTGCCTCGGCATGGGTATCAGCTAACACACTCAAAAAAAAACGGCAGCAGCGGAGCAGCCCTCCGGGGCTTTGCAGGTTGCTCCTGGAAAGGGGAGGTGCTTTCGAAGACATCCCAAGGTTGGTTCCCACCCAGCTTGCTGGGTGCTTTGAATTCCATGGATAAAAACTACTTCAATGTAGGAGAGCCAGAAGCAGGTAGTAAAGCAGCTTATTCCAGTGTTATTGACTTGATTTTAGCTGTTCACATATTGTAATCAAAGACAATCGTAGTTTCTGCCTCCTTAAAGTTCACATGCAGGAGATGGACCTTGTGCAGCTGGCGCTTGAAGCAGCAGTGCCAGGAGTGCCAGGAGTCTGTCAGGCTCTGTTTGGAAAGTACATGTGGTTCTCAGGAAATACCTTGCGCAGTTATAGAAAGGAGTTACTTTCCATGTCAGCTCTTGAGTGTTAAACCAAGTGACAGACTAAAAGCATTCAAAGCGGCTCATACTTAATTCCAACTGCCAGTAACAGCTTCTTCATTACAGGGAAAAGGAGGGAAGGAAATACGAAGAAAGTCTGATATAATAACCTATACATTTGCAAGCTTGCTTTCTGCCATGTATAATTGTAGTTACCAGTTTCCATTTGTAACCCAGTAATTCCCTTAGTTTTGTGTGATAGGAGCTGGGGGAATTCTGACCGAAGTTTTGGCCTTGTGCGTTTTGGCCCAGTTTTTGAAATATATTTTGAAGCTCAGTTGTGGTAATGGGTTTACCCTTACGCTTTTAGGTGGCTGGACATGTTTCCTTAAGAGCTGTGTGTGGGAGGATGGTGTTCTCAGGAAGTACCCTGAGACCTCAGGGTAACACCAAGGGTTGCAGTACTCATTTATCCAGTTGTCTTTCCTGGCAGTCTCTGAACTTGCTGGAATTTCTCTGCTACTTCCAATTACATTTTATGTCCAGTATTTCTGACTAACAGAAAATGGTAAGAACTGCAAGTCATTTTTCTACCTTTCCATTACTTTTGAGAATATAAAAGTGCAGAGCTCTGAATGAGTTCTGACTGTACTTTTGTCTTCCCTGGAAATTCCTGAAAACAATGCATGATTTGAATCTGGAAATGTGCAGAGAGCGAAGCCTGTGCTCCTGGCATGGCTCAGGTGGCTTTGTGACCTGTGAGAAAAATATGAGCAGCTTTGCTGGGAATGTCTGGGGACCAGCAGGGCCTTTGCAGCAGATGTGGACTGCTTGTGTGTGGGGTCCTATATATCGTGCTTTCCTTGGCACACTGCTCATTACACCATGAGTATTTCTCTAGAGAAAGAAAATGTTCGATCATCTAGAAAAGTTTAAACCCTCAGGCCAGAGGCAACCTGAATTTAGAAAAAATGTACTTTCTGTTTTGGTTTAGATTAAGAAAAATATGTCTGTGTAAGTATTAGGTAAAATGCATGTAAGAGAAAACAAAAATATCCAATTAAATATCTACATGACAATGTGCAAACAGCCTTTCGAATAAGGCACCCAGCTGCACATGCCCTGCGTTCATGCAAGGATCTTTTAAAGAAAAACAAACAAACAATAGAAGGTTATCACAGATTTTTTTTTTAATAACCTTTTTTTTTTTTTTTTTGCCACAAGGCTCATGATTGGAACTGAAACTTATAAATTTATTTCTGTTGCTTTACTTAAATACTTGTTGCTAATTTCTATGTTCCTGATGCCTTTTAAAGCAGTCATATGTCCTAAGTTTCAAAAGTTGTGAGTATTAGAGGGTTTTGGGGAGATTTAGAGAACTTTCATTTTCTGTATGTGATTCATGAACACGTAAGAATAAGGACCCTTCTCTGCAGGGCACACTGACTTAGAGGAAAACTTGGAAGTGCTGCCTCTTCGGCAGGCTGGACGTAACAAATCTGATTTACAGACAGGAGTTGGATTTCCAAAAGCCCTAAGTATTTTAAGAGTGCAAGTGCCATTGACTTGGAAGTCAAGTAGATATTTTGAGAATCCAGTCCACACTCTTGTAATATGTGAGTTCCTTTACAGAAAAGGCAAACAAAAAATGCACTGTCAGACTGCACACACCAAATTGAGTGTTACGTCCAAATCAGAATGTTGCGCAGAATCCTTTCTGCTTGTGTCTCTAGCCTTCCTGCTGAGGGCTAAGGAAAGGGCTGTTGCAGCAGGATGAAGGTCTTGGGGGTAAATTTAGAAAATTTAGACCCCTGGAGTTTCACTGCAACTATGGAGATTTGGTGAAAAGGCTGCCCTGTTTTTATAGACGGCAGTCCCAATGTTTCTTTGCCTTTGAATATCTGTCCTTGTACTATTCTTAAAGACTAAAACTGTGTTCTCTGTGGTGGCTGCTCATTTTGTTTGTCTTTAGACAGCCAGTTTAGTTATTTCATTAAGAAATTAGGCTTTCTATGTATTCAGGGAAGAAAAAGGGGCGAATCAGAAAGTTGAATACTTTCCATTGGATTCACAGGAAAACAAAGCACAGTGAAAACTGTAGTAGAGGCTTCGCGTGAGGACGAAGAGAAATTTTTCCTCGGGCAATGAGAATGTTAGAAAGCAAGCTTGCCTTTGAGTCTGTAATGCCAGAGACAATATTTATAGCTGTATCGTGACATTGTGGCTTGTACTCAGTCTAATATTACATCAGCGTGAAGGAAAAAGATGTACTGTTTCTGGATACTTACATTCTTACTGTACTGAATTTTTCCTAAAAAACCCCCCCAAAACTACACACACAGTCCAATATTATTTTCTTTAACAACATCTAGATTTGCCATGCCTTGCACTTTCAACTTATTTTTACAATATAATTCTTTCCCCCCCACACTGGCCATGTCTAATAATACAGGTTTGCCATAGGCATTTGCAGGCCATAAGCATTTGAGGTTTTACAAGGGGGCAGTGTGCGAGTTAGCAACTAATTCTACTGGGAGAGATTCTGAAGCTATTCCCCCTTCAGCCAACCAGACCTTTGAAAAACTTTTTTGAATTGGTGGTAAAAGGCCCAAGGAAGCAGAGGGATGGTTCAGAACACTTGCTTTCTTCACCCCTTCCTTATAACCACAGCCCAATGGGAAGGAAGCTGCTTTTGGTGCTGTAGCTGTAACCACCAGTGTGCCTGCCCTGCCTGGGCTGCTCTCCTTCCTCGCTGTCATGCGCCAATGTAAGCAGATGTCCCAGCAGAAGTGTGTGTGTCGCCCTGCTCTGACAGCAGCTCTGTCTCTGTCCCCCAGTTCTCCTGCATAAGTACAGACATTTCAGTTTGCATTTCTGTCTTTCATAATATTTTTCGTAACATAAAAGTTAATGTGTCAGGTCTCTCTAACATAGTTGAAGACTACAGGGTAGAATTTCATTTGAAGCAGAAGAAAACTCTTTGAGGAGGCCATTTTCTTCCTACCTGTACAGCCCTCACCTTCCAGAAGGGGCTACAGTTAAGGTTGGACATGTCTGTGTTCAGCCCCTTTCCAAACAGGGGCTGCCCCTGTTCGTTTTGGGGCAGTTCAGTCCCCTTGGAGCCGCAGGGCTGCACAGCTGCAGCCTCCGGGCTTCGGATTCTCTTCTCCCCAGGCCCTGACCAGCCTCCTAGAGCTGTAAATGAGTCTTAATTAGAAAGCATAAAATTAGTATGCCAGGATTCTCTTAATTGGGATACCACAGTGGACCGATTATCTCACTTAAAGGGAAAGTAATTTACTCTGCAGAGCTCTGCATGAGGTGTATTCACATGTGGTATGGACAGTTCATGGGCTCATCAAATGATAGGTCTAAAAAGGCAAAGTACCGTACCAACTAATGCATAAGATAGCACATTTTTTATGTTTTGTATTTTTATAATCTTTATAGTTGCTTAGTTGATAAAAACATGAGTAACATTCTAAGCCTGCTGGACACCTGCTGAACACTCTTAACTTCTCCAAACCGACGAAGTGCGTCTCTATTAAGCTGGTTATTTCATGATGCTGTCGTGATCAAGCATCATGAACCAGAATTTGTTTCTTGGAGAAATGTCAGCCAAGAGATTTCTGAATAACAGTGACTAATCTTGTATATTGCTAATGCTGCTGACCATGCAAGAGGCCCCTTTGATGTTAGAGTAGCTTTAAGCAGACTTTTTTATGATTATTTTGGATTTACTGAAACCTTGTAGTTGCCCACTCAGACTTTGGGTTCATATTCTGCTAATGAAGGTATGTAACATGAGCTAAAATACGAAGGCTTATTGTTCTAATACCGATCAGTGATGTGAGGGTGATGAAATAGGTGTGTGCAAATGATTGCCACAATCTATCATAGGGTAATTGAATATGGAAGTAAGATTTACATGTTCAAGTGAATTGACATATATTTTGGCATACCTTAAGGTCTGCAGTCAGAGATGATTCTCTCTGCTTTAATTCTGAGTAAGAGAAATAATCACTTACACACAACCTTTCAACAACTTGTTTACTGACCTTCACTGTAGAACCTACAGATTTTTATCTTGTAAAATACCATTTCTCTATTTCAAATGTGGGTTGTTAGGACAGGAAAATAGTGTGATTATAGGTGGAAAACTGACCTTTTGATCCAAATTTAAAGCACGTTCTCCTCCCCTGCAGAATTCTCGTTTTTCTTATTACCAAAATCAACATTATCTGTCAGCAATACAAAGGGCGAAAGTAATTAACCACCCACTCACTTGGAACGAGTAGTACCTTGATTCATTTAATTTCGAGCATCTAAAGCTGTCAACGACTTGCCATCTGCTGAGGGTCTGGAATGTCCTCTTAGCTGTGCGCTGGGTCAGTTACATAAGGGACATCTAGTTTCCTCATCTGTATTTTGAGAATGTTTTTGTGGAGTTTTTAGGTAGATAAAAGCTGAATGACAAATCGCTTTAGAAGTCGTAAAGTAATTGCTCCCCAAATCAAATCTGTAAGGGCCTCTGATGTAATTTGTGTCAATACCATAGTAAAAAGAGATCGCACAGCATCAATAATTAACTATATGTATCTTAATGAGGAACTCTAAATTCTGTAAGTGTTTTTTAGAGCCACGTATCCGGGCTGTTTTCTCCTTTCCTCTCCTAACATTTCAGGAGGGGAACACCAGCTGCGGGGCGCCGGCTGGTCAGCCTGGCTGCTCCTTACAAAGCCAGATCTCCTCCTTTCCCTCTCCTCTCCCTCTATTCCTAATGCCTAATTTAAAGGAATGCCAAGTTCGCGTCTACTTGAAATTGAAAACAAGTCTTTAAAAAAGGCGGATTGGTGAAATCAGTGTTAATAGTACAACTGATCCCAAAGTTGACTGCTGTTATTTGGTAGAAAGGAGAAAATATATTGTTTCTAAATGGGAAATATACTGCCAGAGACGATATTAAAATAAAACACAAGATGTAACCATTAAGTTGAGGTAACACTGGGTTGTGATTTCTAGCACCTCTGTAACTTGGCATCAACTGCTGCTAATACACAGCACACCCGCAGAAGCTAACAAAACTCGTTCCTTTGGCTTCAGTATGCTTTGCAGGAGAAAGAGAACTTTTCTTTTTACTTTTGTCAAGTGTATATAGTCATTAAATGTCTATATTTTTAAATACCCATATCTCATCTTGTGGTGTTAAAAATCTTAGCAGGTTCAAAGTTCTAATTTGCAAACGTAACTAGTACAGATTGAACCAGTTTTCAGAAACTGTTTTTAACTTGTCCTGTGTGTGAGCAGATAAAGAAGCAAAGAGAGTTAGAAATACTGCAGGAAAAAAAAGCGGACTACTTTCAAAATCAGCTCAGTTTTTTAGGAGTGCCATAGAAAAGACTCATTCCCATGGTCCTTTGGACCATCCCCACCCCCAGCTCCTTAAAATCCTGGTGTGTGCCTTCAGATTAAATTGGCATTGTCGGTATGGAAAATGCATTTTCGTTTGTTCCACATCTGCCTTTTATTTTGGGTCAAGGGCCAGAGTTTTTACCCATGGTGCCTCCACTTTTTTCAGCTGTGCAGCCTTAAGGCAAATCGATGTTGGCGTTTGTGCATGGTTCAGTAGGATGTTATGTATAGAGCAGTAACAATTTCTGCACTTTTTTGTAGCTTGCAGAATCCCTTCCCAAACCAAACTGCTTTAATCCTTCTTGGAGCTCCTGCATTCTCCCGTGTCCTGGCATGTTTGAGGCAGGAATGGTTGCTGGGAGCACCCTGCGGGAAAGGCTGTCCTTGGAGCGGCAGCAGATGCACCGTGCTGGGTTTTCTTCACACCCCGTTCTTGCACCTTTTCTTTAACCAGCTCTCCGTGTCTCTCCTGCCTCCCCTTCGTGGCTCATCCAGCACCTGGGGATGGTTTGGCCATGGTTCGAGTGGCCTCTCCCTGCCAGAGGTGCCTGGGGCCTTGGGCGCCCGCCAGTGCCACACGAGACCTCGAACATCACGTCAAACTGTCTAACCCCAAAATCCAGCTTTGCTTTTCTAATCATTTTCTTTGAAAAGCACAGTCTTCATTCCTGCAAGTGGTTTGTATGCCAGGTCTCTGCTTCGGTGTCTTAATTTCCTTGCTCCGGGAGCAGGGGTTGCCAGACTGTGCTAATGGATGTACTAGAGACTCCTCCTTTTCACGTGTCCCCTCACTGCGTCCTTGCTTCTGGCTCCTGCTGCCCAAAATTGCTCTCTTTCCGTAACCAGTGCCTTTCAGTGACTGTTTTTATTTTGGGTTGATATGTTTTGCAGACCACGTTAATCTTGGTTTAAACGGGCCCATATGTGCGGTGTGTAAAAGCAACCATTTTGCTTGTAGGTCTTAAGTTAAAGTGACATTGTCAAGACCGGTAAAACTCAAATCTGACCTTCTTCTAAAGAAAACGAAACCATCAAATACCTGGAAACTTTCTAAAATTACAATGAGATATTTCCCCCCGCCTCCCTCCCTTAAAATAAATTAAACTACACATTCTTGTATGGGGAAGATAGGAGGGACAGGAGAAAGAGAGGAGGAAAGGAGTATGGGGACAAAAAGATCTACCCATCAAGAGCACAGAATTAATTACAACAAAGAACACCAACTGTATGCAGAACAGGGTGTAGCATGAAGATACAGAATTGAAGAGGAATAACTTTAGTTTTCAGTATCTAAGAAATTCCTAAAGAAAAGGAAGCAAAATAATGTGCTACTGTCTGTTTACAGGGCTGCAGTGGGATGCCCAAGATGTCCTCGTTAGTCATTGATAATATCTTAACATGGCAATTTTTTTTGTTGAAATACTTTATTATATTTTTATATAATGTTAATATCTCAGTTGTTTGCTTGCAGTTTTGAGAAATGCTTATCCATTTTTAATAGAAATTATAAAAATATAAAATCAAAATAAAATATAATTTTTCTGAAAGAAAATATATATATGTAAAGATATTTTAGTGCTGATGCAGCTGCACAAAGCTTTAGTAGCAAAAGTTTTTTGTTAAACTTTCATCAGGAAAATGTTGCATATTCAGTGAAACTGAATTAAGTTAGTTTAATTTCAGAAAGGGATCTCATCTCAAGTAATTGCTGTTCTTTCTGCTGTAAACCTTAATCCTGTTCATTCTACACTGAAAATATCTAATCTATTTTGATGTCATGCAATAAATCTTTCTTCTTCTTTCATTTTTTTGTGCTAGCAAACTCCCATACTACCAAAGATAGGTATAAAAACACTAAATCAAAGATAACTATTTAATGTTGCCTTACATTCTAACAAATATCTAATATTTTGTCATTTGTGGAATGAAAGAAACAATCTTAAGTGTTTTGGCTTACAAGTTCCTCAAACATCACACTCTAATGAATATTTCCTTCTTAGAAATATATGAAATAGATTCATTCAATTCTTATTCCATTTCATTTATTACAGATGAATCAATATTCTTTCATGTATAACTTGCTCATAAAAATATGAATAATACAGGGCACATACTGCATTGAAAATATCTGCCTCCTTTATTTACTGCGTGCTTCCGTTCTTTATTTTTATGCTACTTATAATCCAGTACATGGACCATTTAATTCCATTTCAATAAGTTGCTTATGAGCCCCTTGAAACCTGATCCAATTTAATAATATTAAATAACAAGAGCTTTCGTAAAAATTAACTCCATTATATTTGCTCATTAGTGAAGGCAGGTCAGGCAGAAAGAACCCTACAAGAGCTCTGCAGGAATAGTTTGTGTTTGTTTTTTAATTAAGACATGTTAAAAGTGACTTCCTTTTAAAAATTCACTGGTGAAGGTTATTTAAAATTTATTTGGACCATTTTGGTTATATTACCTCCATTAGTGGAATAATTTACTAAATTACAATAGCTGTTTTTAATTGTGTGCAAGAATTTGATTTAGATGGTCTGTTTTTGTGAGACATCTCGGACCCAAGCAAGCTTGCAGACGAGCTGGATTTTGTTAGTGATAGTCAGAGTTTTGCCATAGGCACTTAGAAGAAGTCATTTATACATTTTAGTCATTTTTTTTCTTCCCTTTCTTCCATGAAGGTGCTGCAGTGTTAGCAGTGGAGGGAAAAGTATTGTCCATTTTTTAAATGACACATGTAATGAGTTTACCATAACAGCTTTAGGATATAAAGTTGGGATTTTCAAAGGACAGTGGAACGATTTTATGTCTAAATGCACCTGACTTATGTTAATAAATGGTTAATTCACTCACCTTTGGAAATCTGAAGAAAAAGGGCACTGTTTCCATCAGTCAAAAATGTACCCAGATCTTTCCGTCTGTTATCTGTGGTGTCCTCAGTTGTTCATTATCAACTTCTTCCTCTCTATTATACATTATTTATAAATGTGTCCCCTCTAATACAGCTTTGTACATATTCAGTTCTCATCTCTTTAAGTGTAAAAATGAATCTTGCATTTTTCAGGATTGAGTCTTCTGTACTTGATCTTATTTTTTATTTCTATTCACTTCTGGTACAGCCTTTACTGATGTTTACAATATCCCTTTACTTTTGTATAGAGTACTTTCACAGATGACCCAAGGGAGATAAATACCACCCTATGGGGTCCAAGTGGGTATGAATTGACAGGGGGTTGCTTTTCTGAAGAACAATACTGACACAGTTCCTGAAATGAAGTACAGGATACTTGTTCTTTAAATTGCTTTAAAGCTGAAGTATGTATCAATTAAAAACATAAAATTAATGGACCTTGCTTTTCCAAATTGGAATCAACTTGCTCCTTTCTGAGCGAGTAGAGAAAGGTAGGAAGTCAGGACACAAAAGCGTGATGCTCCATTACTTTTTCTACCAACAGACAAGGTGCTTGTAAGGATTGAATGGTATATTTTAATGCATCATGTTCTGTCAAACTGAATTACTTATCATGCCCTCAGACAGGTTTTAAATATAATATCTTAGAATGAAAGGCAAGTTGCTGATAAATATAAATGACATACTGTGCTTAAAATGTAACAAAGATAAAAAAATAAATATAGAGAAGCTGAATACACAGATCTAAAGGATTTTATGGGCATTTTTTCCTTTTCATTCAGGAAAAGGAGACAGCAATCTATAGTGAAGTCTCAAAAGACAGGTGCAGACAGGACTCGGCTCCTGTCTTTTTACCGAAATAGGCTGTCATTAATACCGGCGATGACAAAATCCATCTCCATCAGCTGTCCAGCCAGCTAGAAGCAGCAGCAGCAGTCATTCTTCCTGAGAATAGCTCCTACAGTTAGGGGATGCATAAGACATTCACTGTTTCCTTTGTACTGATTACAAACTATTTATTTATTTGGAATCATGACAGACCTTGAGCTCACTTTGTCACTTATTTATAGGTACTGCTAGGAGGAAAACGAAGGACCTACTGCTTGGGCTTGGTATAGTCTTCAGTCTGCCATTGTATTTCAAGGTGAGCTTAACCATGGTCTTGAACAGTTATAAATTCTGTCATAAAGGCCATCTTTGGAGGTTTTCTGGAAAATGCTAGGTACACCCGGGCATCATCTTAAAGCACGTTTGAGTAGTGTAAGGAACAGAAATGCTAGGACTATATATGAGTCTTCACTTACTAACAGGCATTACAAAAATAGATATTTCCAGTTGGATAAAGCAGAATAGTTTGAACAGTGTCAAACGCCTACTCTCTTCTACTTATAAAAAACTAGGTTCTGCCATCCTGTGAAAAATAAAAGCCAGATAATCTATGGAGCCCAGTAGAGATTTTGCTGCCTGTTTCTGTGGAAGATGCTCAGCTACAGAGAAAATCTAAGGGTAGGTAAATAGATGACTGTATAATAGACTTGCTTCAGAAGGAAATAGAGGACAGTAGGAAATACTCTGTATTTGCATATTCATTCCATTAAGAACAGATTGCAACTGAAGTACTTTTGAGACAAACGGAGTCAAATTAGCATCAGTTCAGTCCTAATTAATGCACTGCTCTAATCTGTATCTGTTAAAGCTTTCATACTTCTTGGCAAAAAGGCAAGTAATGCAGAAACTTTGCAGGAGGCTGCGTTTCAGGAGGACAGAGGCATGTACCTCACCTGCTGCTCTTGAATTTCTTTCATGCTCAGCAGTCCCACAGAGTTCAGTGGAGTTTGGGAACTCAGTTATGAAGCCAAAAGCAAGCAGTGAAAAGATTGATCAAAGTGTGTGTTGCAGCCCAGGAGATGTGAATCCCTGCAGGAAAACTTGGGCCAGTTACTTGAGGTCAAATGTACCGAATTATGCTCTGAGTCCAAATATGGAAACTGATAGTTGAAGGAACAATCTGAAATCTGGGCCCTTCAATGGGGATTTTTTGGGAAGCGCTGAACTTTTAGCAACAGCCATAGATTTGACTGCTCGTTTGAATGCAGTGGTTTGGAAAATCAGTTCATTTTTTAAACAACGTGAGTAAAGATCAAGGTACATAAATTTCCAACCTCTAGATTGGGGTTCTGAAAGGGCTTTGTGAAGCTAAACATAATTCCCACTCCTGTATAGGAATTTGCCTTCATGATAAGCATACTTGCCTAACAGCACGTCTTCTGTATGATCTCTAGAAACAAAAATCTACTTTTAGGTGTGTTTCTTAAAATGTTATACTGATGGCATATCTGAGCATTGCCAAAAACCTCTCAAGGCTTTAACAGGAATGATTTTAGTATGTTTTTCAGCTTAGTTGGAGCTAGAAATAACTGATGCACAAAGTCATTATGAAGTTATAGTATATCAAAATTAATACTATAGTATTCATATGTACTCAGAACAAAATATTTTTTATTAATTTGTTCATTAGAGAATGTACCATAAGGAGAATGGGGTTTACTGCAGTAAACTACACTAACTATGCACAGAATAAATTCTTGACAGAACAAGGAAATAGAAGAAGAATTTTACAGTATACCATAGCGTGTGAAAGTTTTTTTTTTTTTTTTTTTAATATGATTAGTTGAAAATTCCGGTAAAAACTATACTTACAAATACCTTGACTATGCGTGGGACTGTAAGAATAAGAAAGAGTAAAGAAACAGAAGTACTGGATTGCAAGAAAATGAAATATTTTGACATGCGTTTCAGTTATCTTCTATAGTTGTTTTTCAGTCCCTTCCTCCCTGGTGCTTGTTAGCAGCAGTAATGCCGACAGGTCTGCACAGCACTGACTCGCTCCCAAGCTCCCAACATGAGGTGCGGGGCTATTAAGATGGGAAATACAAACAAGGACTCGTAGCAGCTTTTTCTGCGGGTGTCGGTGTTGGTGTGGAGACGGCGTGACACCAGCGCGCGCTATGGCAGCTGTGGAGTTTAACTGAAATTCAGCTGTGCCCAGGTGCTCTGCTGGATTCGGAGGGCAGGTAGCGCTGCGCCAAGAGCTCGCCACATGGACGGTCGCTCGTGTGGCTCCCAGGGCTCTCGCCTCTGGCCGCTCACTGAGAAGCCCTTCCTGCCTCCCTCGCTCCGTGGGGAGGCTGCATTTGCCTCAGCGCTTGGGTGTATTTCAGTGCAGCGCCCCCCCGGACGCGGAGCAGGCCGCGAGAGCCGCTCGGACCGTGCTCGCAGCATGGGTCGCAGGGCAGTGGCTGTCGCATCGTTTCTCTGCTCTCACCAAGCAGGAACCTGTGGGTAAATCAGCGCTTGCAGTGCGTGATCACGGACGCCGTAAGTGGCTGAGCCACAGTTGTCTTAGCAACAGCCACATCCCCAAGCTGAAGAGCAGCTCCTTAACTCGCGGGCAGCTGGGGAGACGCTGGTGCTGAGTCTCCAAAGGGAGAAATACGCACGCAGTGCATGAAGTGTTGCCCTCTGCTTCTGAAGCAATCTGTGGGCGACGCCGGTGAATGTGCATTCTCTTACATGCCTGGCTTGCGTTTTTGTCGGGCACTGTTGCAGTCAAGCGGCCAGGCCTGCAGTAGTCTTGCACAAAGCAAACACCCAAGTGTCAACGTGCCCGACCGTGGATTGTTCTGTACGCGCGAAACCCCATGAACTACAACAGCGCGGGGCTTGGAGAACATTTCAGTCACGATTAGTCTCATCCAGGCAGCTGATATGAAGGAGAGTCTCCCATAACTGCTGCTGGCTTTGAATAAAACTGTGTTAAAAACGTGCTTCTAGAATCCACTCCCTGTGAGTAAGACCCATTAAAATGAAGTAATGGATTTAGGTGCCAAATTTTGAATTACTCGGTTCCTTTTCCTAATGCATCTTTTAAAATAAATGAGTGTGTGAGGCTGGCAGGATGAATTTAGTTTGTGGAGTGTGTAACTCCATCTGATATAGCCTTACGTTATAGCAGTATCTGTTTGCTGTGCCTTTATTCTATGCTGAAAGGAGAGTGATTATCATGATTGGATAATTTACCAAGATTTTACTGGGGATTATTAGTTTTACCACTCTAATAAACATATAATTAAGCAATGCGTCCGTATTATTGGATCCTAGTCTGCTTTGTACACAGTGGATTTATAGCATGTCAGTAAATATTGAAACTGTGATGCAGTAATTAAGATTTACATAAGCCTTCTCTGGGCAAAGGACAAAGGATTTTCCTGCGAGCATCAGCGGAAGAACTGCTGTGCTGAGGAACGTGTCTGAATGTGGAAGGAAGCGCTGGCCGCTTCATAGTCTCGGCCCCAGCTATTCAGAGGAGTTTAAGATTTCAGCCTCAAATATGGCACAGTCTGCACTTCGAGGGAACAAAAGTCCTTTTTCAGAGCCTAGGACAGTGCTCACTGATATAAGCCAAGGCAAATGAATATCTAATCTGCAATCTAAGAGATAACCTTGAAGCATGAGAACATATTTTGGAGCTCTCTTCCTGTACTAGACAGTTACAGCTCTATTCAATTTGACATGTCCTGAATTGCCAAATACTTTGCACCCAACGACCTGAGCAGAGATGTTCAAAAGTGACTTTTTAATTAAAAAAACACTGCATACTTCATTAGAAGTGGTGAAGGTTTTTCAGGAGAGAAAAAAAAAAGTTATTAGAAGACATTAAATTATCAATCAAATAAATTACAGTTTAGAGGTTGTATTTTATGAATGTTCAGTGAAACTTGTTTGTAAGAAAATGAGGCTCTTGCCAGACCAAATACATTCAGGGTAGTTCATTTTCAGTGCTAACAGCCTTGCATCGTGCACACACAGTGAGTTTTCTTGGCTGGGGAAAACAGCTGAGCTGTATACTGAGTATTTCTCCATTACAATTTAATTTAGATTACGTGATTATTTGGCTTTCCATGAGACAGGCTTCTCCTGAGAAAGATTAGAAAAATGTGTCCCAGCAACAAAATATCTTTGATGAAGACTGTCTTCATCACTCTCACTTATCATGAACCGAAATAATGATATCTCTGCTTAGACACTGCTGGAAGTGCAGATCTGAGTGGGAAGTGCTGAACCCTAGCAGATGCTCTAGGTGACTAGGACTCAAAGGTGCTGCCGTGGGAACAACCCAAGCCAGGTTATGGGAGCTTGAAGGACGATGAGGTTGGGGGAGAAGGAAGCTGTTAGTGTTTCACAAAACTTCTACAGTGGTGGTGGTAAACCAGCCTGGATGCACTGCTCCTGTGAGCATCAGGTTTGCTCCTCTAGCAGCCATACAATGCAGCGATATCACTTTACTTATAATGTCATCTTTGATGATTTTTATTGTGATAAGAGATAAGAAATGAGGATCTTGGAAAGTACTTTTAAAATGTCCAAAAGATTTTGTGCCCAGCCATGCAAGGTCTGAAGTATGTTGTTGTCTCATTGATTGTAGTGCCAGTCATGTGAGGTGCCAGGTATTTGTCAGACTTTCAAGAATTGAAGATTAGATTTTGAATTGATGGCTGCTAATTATTACATATATTTTGGTTCTTTTCCTTTTGTTAACAGGTAGGCATATTCTTGTTTCTGAAGTACTGTATTATGCTGTTAGCCCTTCAATTGTGTGAAACAGAAATGAGATTGGTGTGAGGAAAATGAGAAGTAAATGTTAAGAGTAATTAGAGAGCACTGACCTTTATAACACCCAACTAAGCAGGCAGTTTTTTCCTGAGATAATTTGTTGTATTCACCCTCAAACATTGCCAACTGCG
This sequence comes from Crypturellus undulatus, assembly GCA_013389825.1. Classification (NCBI taxonomy): domain Eukaryota; kingdom Metazoa; phylum Chordata; class Aves; order Tinamiformes; family Tinamidae; genus Crypturellus; species Crypturellus undulatus. The sequence continues at coordinate 698,679 of VWPW01008062.1, read as the reverse complement.
GTATACAATAATTCTTATTTTTATCTAAAAGCTGCTTTAAAAAATATTTTGTAGGCGGTTCTTTGAGAAGTCTACAGACCAAATTATTTAATTATTACAGCATGCTAAAAATGTGAGTTTACACTTATAGATTCAGTCCCTGGAATCTTGCCATGGTTCATGCTGTAATACTGCTCTCCTGAGAACTGAATCATTTGGTACCTGATTGCACTAATTACTGTTGAACTTTAGAACCTTTAATGAAGTGAAAATTCAAATATTTAATATGCACTGATATTTGCAGTATGAAAAGATGGAATTTACACAGAAAAAAAGATATCCAGTTTCTTTCTGTAATAATGGTTGGATTTAACTCTTAATATTTATTACTATTTTAAATGGAAGGAATTGTTGGTATGTTAGGATTATGATCGCTAATGCTTTGGACCTAGGTCAGTTTTTCTATTCTTATAAAGTTACACATAGAACGAATGTAGAAGGGAAAAGGAAGCAATCAACTAATGATCCTGAGGCTGCATTTTCTAAATCTCCAATGCACATTCTGACCTATTTAAAGGATTGTGAAAGGAAGATTATTCTTAATGTCTAAATATAGGCAACAGTTTCAATTCCTATCAATAGCAGAGAGAAATATTTTACATTTCCTGATTCTAAGCACAAATGAAAGGCAGGCCTGTGGCACTTTAAAGTATGCAATTTTTTTTTGTACATTTTTAAATTTACTCACCGATGTGGAATTTTGCAAAGATAGTATTAATGTATAAAATGTTCTAGATATCTTTAAATCATTTTGCATTTAGCTGTCATCTGGCACTGCACATTTACTTTCTGAGATATGGATGGCAAATGTGACTTTGAGAGTGTCCATTTAGCGGCCAAAGCAGACACTCCGTGTCAGAAAAAGAAACAAAGCCGAACCTTGATGAGAAGCCTAGGAAATAATGTTGCGGAGTAAGGTGCTTTGTGGTGGTTTAGGTAAGGTTCCTTCAGCCCATTTTAGTTATTCTTCACTGTATATCACTGAAGTCATCCTTTACTCACCTTTGTAAAGGTGACTTAATAGCCCAGATCCCTTAATTCTCACTGAAAACAGTCTAAATACTTCTGTCTGCCGTGAGTATATCTTTGAATATTAATTGCTTTCTTAGCACACACTAATGCCAACTTCCAGGTGTTTTGTGTTCATTGTAAATTCTTGAAGTATATTATCAGGGAGGGTATGTAATCTACAGAGTTTCAATTTTGATCATCTGGATTAGTTATCTGCAGAAAACTCAACTACTATGTTTTTTCCCAAAAAGCCTTCTGTTTGTATTGGTTTTATGTCTTTGCCTTATTAAATCATAGAGCGGTTACAGTTCTTACCTACACAGTGCATGGATAATTTCAGCAGGTCATAATTTCATCATTTTCTGGCAAAGCAGCCTGTGCAGTGTGTGAAGATTTGCTTGATGCGTAAACTCAAACTTGTTTTTTTTCCCCAAATTGCTAGCACTATTAGCACCAGCAATCAGCACTATCTATCAGTAAAACCATAAAAACTTTAATTTTTGCTCAAAGGAAATCATTTGGTATTTTTAAGAACATCTTTGCTTTAAAGACATTTACCTCCTTGAAACTAATTTGCATTTTCAGCATGTGCAAAAGCCAATCTATTTTTATAAGCCAAGGATTCTTAGGGTGCTTAATACTCTAATATTTTTCCCTGTGATAAGGATTTTTTTTTAATCAGAATATCTGTAAAGGTTTTATGTTATTGCACAACAGAGAATGGTGAAAAAGGTCATGAGTTGAACGCTGCCCTCGGACTTAACGTACTTGAATTTGTCTCTTCTCTGAACAGTGGTTCTGTGGCCTTGGTCGGGCCAGGTAACCTTTCAGAGCTGCAGTTCCTCAGGAACTGGAGGTAAAGACAACCTCTCAGAGCTCTTGAGAAATTTGGTCATTGTGCTGCAGCAATGAGGACCAGATAGGAGGAGAATTTTCCAATGTTTTGGAAAAATATTCTCTTGTATCCATAGGTGCAGGGATGCTGCCCATCTCCAAAACATTGGGGGTCATAACAGTTAGAATCAATCCTTAGCTCGAAACTCTCTCTTGAGAGAAGCCTGCTCAGCTGTGAAGGTGAGGGATAGATTGGATGTCCTTTATGGTTCTGAGGACAGCAAAACAATACCCTATACTGAAGAAAAGTCCTTTACCAAGATATGTGCTGAATAAGTATTACTTATCTGCATTTCGAATGCTGCAATAAAGTAATTGCTAATGCAGCATAGGTGCTACTGACATTAAGTGTAGCTTCTGAAATAAATCTTCAAGAGGAAAGTAAACAGAAAACTGATGAGATTTAATGAATGAGCTGTGCCAGACACATACTGTAAAGCTGTTTGCCTACTGTGCAAATATAGCGCTATCCTAATCACTTCTTCAAAAAAAGTGTTCATAAATATGGACTTCCCACATTATAAGTAACGGTATGCATTCACACAGAGACTAGGGAAACCAGGCATGAAAAGTCCTTCAACTGCCAGTGGCTTGACTTTTTTTTTTTTTTTTTTTTTTAACCAATTCTTAAAGAAGCATTGTGCTACTTCCCATCAACAATGGCAAAAACAATTAGTTGTGCTGATTAGTTGAGTTAATCAGACAGGAATCCTTCCCCAGCACCCAGTGCAAAGGCCCAGCCTTTTGGTCATCAATCGCTTCCAGTGACCTGGGGACAGCGGCCCAATGCAAAGCCACAAGGAGCCGAGACCCTCGTTCCCTCATTAGTGTTACCTTTCACCACTCTCTTTACAGTTGCTACTGTTGAATTTCTGCAGGACTTGTTCCCCCTCCGCCCCACCCCCAGTAATAAGAAAAAATATTATAACCTTCAGTAATGTTTTATGCTTCTGAAGGTCAAAATTTAGCATTTGAGCATGTTACTTCCCTATTAGCGCCTCTCTGCTGTCTCTTTCCTGACAAACTGGAGGGTCTGCCTGTAGTTAGACACGGAGTTGATGCTCTGCCGCTTTCTTCTTCTCTGACTTCACCAGCTAGGCTAATTGGATGGCTCCAAAGAATGTAGGCAGTATTTTGGCTTTTGAAAATGTTCTTCTTTTCAGGCTGCTTTCCAACCTTTTCTCCCCTGCTTAATGACCCATTCAAAAAATTTCAAATGAAATTCTGAGACTAGATTTACATAAGATCATTAGAGTATTCTAACTCCTTTACTTTAAAATATTCATGGCAGTCTCACATTGCTGGGTTCATAGAACCAATTTCAGGCAAAACTCCCCTCAGCTTCACTGAATAAGGACGGCGGGGTAGAGCTCTAATTGTCCAGTGCTCACAAGCGTCTGCCTCGGTAGCTGCTCCGTGTCAAGTGCCATCTCGGCTCGCGCTGCCTCGTGCGAGCTTCTCATTCAGTGGATTTGGGGAGGAAAGTTAGTTGCTTTTTTATTGCCCCCAACTTTTGGAAGCAAATTGCAAGAAATTGCTGACTAAAATCTATGCGTGTGAAGGCTTTTCTCCATATTGTCCATGTGTAAAGCTTCACTGCATTTACAGCTTTCTTAAAATCTACATTTACAGCTATCTTAAAAATTCAGTGCAAATTTGTAGCTTGCTAATCTGTTCGGGTAGTTTTAGAATAGTGAGACATCCTGTGCTATGAAGTGGTGGTTGTATTTGTCCCCAAGAAGAGCAGGAAATCTTTATCTACGAGGAGCCTCTTGGCAGGGAGCTCTCCTCCGGGTCGCTCCATCAGGTGTGAACCGTTCCCAGCGGGCCCGGCAGCAGGGACGTCCTGGCAGGGCATGGAGTGGGCTCAGCCTGCGGCCGCGCGCCTCACTGCAGGATCGCAGCAGCAGCGCAAAGCAGCATTTTAGTGGCGGGCCCAGCCGCGCGCCCCGGAGCCAGGCGATGGCTGCAGCCTGCAGAAGATGTGCGTGGTCCAGCTGAGGGACCACCTGCTTGCTCCAGCCTCGTGTTGGCCCACGCGGCCAAGGGGTGCCATGAAGGCTGTGCTGCATGTCCGCTACAAGGAGTGTTAAAGTTGCCAGGCCGGGACTTGCGGTTCCAGTGTGGTGATCAAAGGATCCTTCTGCAGGAAGGAACCGTGCCGAGGCCCCTGCGGTAACTGCTCCGCTCTGGTTCTCACCGTGTCCCTGGGACGTGTGTGGTTCCCTGACATTAACATACTCAATCATTTTAGGTGTATAAATAAAGAGATTGAATTTTGTTTTTCACAACAAAACAAACTTTGTGTTGAACTGCTGCACTCCACAACAACAGTGACATCAACAGGGCCTGTAATAGTAAAACCTGCTGTGGACATCCCTGCAGTACAGCACTAACGAAGCGGGCCCTCGTTCTTGAGGCAAATGTCAGCAAAGGGAGCTCAGGGCCCCCGATTCCCTCCCTTCTCTTTACCCGCAAACACAGTGTCTGTGCTGGTGGGGTCCAGATCCGCAATGTGCTGCTCAAACCCTGTTCCGTGGTCCTGGCTTAATGCACAACTCAAGTTGCAAAGCAAAGTCTCTAGAGTACTGTGAGATGTAAAATGTCCCCTCACACCTTAAATATTTATTACTGAAGCAATGGAGCTTCAGTAATAATGTTGGGCTTTAAAAAAATGGAAATGAATAATTTAAAAATGTTTAAAACATATGAATGTAACTTTAAATTAATCTTTTTTTTTTTCCTGTACTTTACTTGGCAAATAAAATACACCTCTAGGGGTCTTTATTATTTATTTTTACTACAGATACATTTTTTTAAAAATCTTTTTAATAACTTCCCATAAAACTGAAGCGTGCCCTGCTTCCAAACCTGTGTGTTCCCAAGCAAAGGTGCAGTGTTTGCTGTACCAAGGGCAGAGGAAAGGGATATCTATCTCGGTGGTACTTGAGTCAGAGGGAAGGGTGCTAAATGATGGCAAATATATCCAGCCTTCTGCCTGTGACCCTGCTGTCTCCTTGGGGGGACGTGAAGCTCTGTGACAGCTAATGCAGCTGCTGTTGGTGGCGCGAGGAGAGGGACTGGGGAGGTGCTGGAGTTCAGTAGCTGAGGGCAGTGGCCAAGATGATTCGCTAGAGTTGTGTGCGTAAATGAACAAATTGCTGCAGAAGGGCCAAATCTGGAAAAGAATATGATTTTACTTGTGGATGGTATTTGTGGACTTTCCTAGGGAAGTGTGGAGTACCTGTTGTCCTAGGTAGTTGCTGAAAGTCACATAAATCACTTAATGTTTATGGCTTTTGATCATTTCTCTGTCAAAAGTGAAATTATCTTACCTACTCTAGTTCTAACTTCTGTATTCACAAAGGTTAAAAGAACTCAGCGTAAAAGCTTAATATTGATTTAAAGGTTTACCTGCACTGAAGACTATGAGGAGCCCTAGCTTCACCTCTTCATTTGCTTCATAAATCATTGTGGATTTAGGCAATTTCTATTAATATTTGCCATGCTTGTATTTCTGGGCAGAGTTTATAAGCTCTGGAGTGTGTGAACACAGCAGTGAGTGTGGTCCCATCCGGAGGCTGGCGAAGGGAAATGGCATCCGAGCAGGAACGCGAGCGCCGGGAGCGCCAGGCTGCGGAGCCGCCGGCAGCAGGGGCGGCTGGAAATGGGGAGCACCCAGCTCAGCTTCTAGTCCTCGCACATCGTGAGTGTAGCCCTCTCTGTGCTTCTGCTAAATAACTCATGCTTTCCTGTGTGAATGAATAGCCACAGGATAAAAATACAGTTTTGCATGTTAGATAAATTGTTCTACCCGTTCTCTTTTTGAATTCAGATGTGAGATTTCAATGAATTCAGCTGCTCTCTGTAAGAACCCCGTACTAAGGCATATTTTTTTCTGATTTTATCCTAGCAGCTGAAAGACAGGGATGTTTTGGTAGGATTTTAAACTTAGATTTTCTACCTGCATAGTGTTTGGACTTGTTCCTCATTACAGTTTTGAAGATATCATACAAGAACCTCTGCATTTGGCATCCTGCCTCACTTTTTGGAAACCACATAGAATATGTAAGATATGAAACTTGAATCATGGGCACAGGTGAAGAGTGAAAAAGCTAAATGTTGCTCACAGACCTCTGTTTGACAATGGCCATGGTTCTGCTTTCACAGTAATCAAAGGTAAGAATTAGGGCCTTAGAAATTAGTTCTGGTTGTTAATGAAATACTTTTACTTAGCCGCCTATTCTTCGCAATATCTGATGAAAAAATCTGTTGGCTCAAATGAGTGCAAGAGCAGCTGTAAATGAAAATGTAGAAAAGCTATTTTTGATGCTATCTGCATACCTTTTCCCATTTATATGAGAGCAAAAATGAGCTTATCTATAGCAGGTTGATCACTAGATAGGAAATGATTAACTGTCAATCACAGGACTTGGTTAATGCTGGGACACCCATCCTTCTGTTACCGCTGGCACAGTCTGACATGTTATTGATTTATTTAGCATTTTGATTAGTAAATGCATATGCCTAAAAGAAGCTATCTAAAATGCAAACATAGAATACAAAGGTTTGTGTAGGTGACAATAGGTCAGGCAAACATTCTTAGCTAACAGTGTGTGCCTGACTAACATATTTGAAATAAGACCATATGTTAAGATTGTTTTTTAGTTTTGCTTTGTTTTTCAGAACAAATACTTTTCTCATATAAAGCAGATATTTTCATTCTGAAAAGCACACTACCAATTTTCTGTATCAAACTGTGTTTGACAAGTGAAGCAGTAATATTTGGTATTATTGGGTAATTTACTCATTTTAACATTAGTTACGATGTTTTAACTATTTACAGTGTTTAAACAATGAGCTATCAGAAGACAAACATCCATCTGGGAGCACTGGAGAAAACAAAATGATGCATTTAAAATATTATTTCATGTGAATTAATTCTAAGCCAAGTGTGACAAACAACAATTGCCAACATTTTATCCGCTCTTGTAGCATTTAGTTGTAAACTATAATCACATCTGTTGCATCAGTATTTGTAATAACTATACTCATGATAAATGATCACATCAAATTTTAACAGCTTTCCTAATGTTCCTAAGAACGATTGCATAATGAGGTTACCTTCCTCTAAAGCTACTGTGCAAAAGTATGTCAGCTGCCTTTGGGAAGAGCAATTTCTGCAACAGCTACTTTGCAGGAACAACAGAATAGTGAGAGAGCAGGCAGAGACAGAAAGCTTCCCTGCAAAATCTCTTTTCTGGAAGGAATGGAGACGGTGTGATATATTCTACTGTGATTCAGAGACAGTAGCCCATTTATAACTTCACTTCAAGTCATTTTCCATGGCTTGTGTCAAAGATGGAGTAAAAGACAATAACACAACCAGATCAGGAGACTAACAATAAGATAAAGGTTCCTGATCTTCTGTATAATGCAATCACTGTTGCCTGCTCTGTCAGAAACCTTTTTGTACTGTAAGTACTGTTTATATAATTAGTGCCTGCAGTTTTGGTTAATGAAATGATACCTTCGGTTTATCACAAGGCCAGTATGTCTGCAAAAAGTGAATTCAACTTAATAAATTCTTTCACATATCTTTAATGCTAACAGAAGTAGTAAGAGATCCTTTCCCTATAAAGGCAGGCTGTACATGTCCTAAACAGAGGAAAGGATTCCTGGAATACATCAAAGCATAAAGATAGCTTGAAAGAAGATTGTTATGCTTGAGATAAGGTCAGTGCCACAATGTGCTGTCCAGTCTCACCTCTATGTTCATTTTACTTCTGCATAATACAGCCTTCACTTCTGTGTGCTGTCTGATTCTCTGTAAGGTACAAAATTTACCCCACACTCCTCAGATCTTTCAAACTTAATTCTCTGTGGGTGGTTTTGGTCCTTGCTGGAGAGTCTCTGACAACCTGACAGAGGATGCACATAGTTTATGCACGTAGCTGTCTGATGAGCAGGAGCAGGGCTGGGACGAGCACTTATCTGGGCACCTTTCCTATCTACCAGCGTGTCCTGCTTCCAAGGATCCTGCAGCATCCTCAGTGCAGGGAAGATGAACAAGGAGAGCTGTGTGGATTCTTTGCATCAAAATCTGATCTTTCTTACAACTATTTACATCTACTTACTTGTGTTGGTCTAAAAGAGATCAGAATTTGAGAGTTCAGCATATGTTATGCAATATTAGGAAAAGCTGAATTAAAAAGTAATTTGCATCCTACCGTGTATGTAGCAGAGAATCTGTGCAAATGGTGCGCGTATAGCAGCTATTTAAGGGCTGTAGTAATACGAAAGAATGAGTATGAGAACAAAGATCACATTGATCCATGATACTGTCAGATGTATAAGCTCTACAGTCCTGGAATCATTGCTTCTTTATGGCTTATATGCAGGAAAGCCAGTCCAGCTAGGCCTTGAGACGAGAGAAATGCTTGCCCAGAAATAGAAAGGAATCAGCCCGAGTATCCTGGACTTCTAGTGCGTACTGTAAAATGCTGGGAAAGGGTCAACTTTTTATCTTTGTTGCAGGTCAAATATAACATCTCAGTGCCGCATACCAGCTAGGATTGTACTTACAGCGTAGATTCTTCAATAACGCACCTGGTTTGAGACATGAGAATGATGAGAACCGTGCCAAGGGCAGGCTGCTCTGAAGGCTTTGCTAAAGCAAGGGAGCATCCTCCAGCTAACAGGGGCCCAGCAGGCAATTCATGATAGCAAATACCAAGTCATGCCTATTAACCGCTGCGCAGAGCCTTGCAGAGAGCACCAGGCGTGGTGTTTCCACAGACTATGGGGTTGCTATTCAGCTGTTGTTCAGAGACACTGAAATGCATTGAACAAAATCTAAGCCCTGGCAATTGAGCAAATTTAGCAGGCATGTCATTTGTCAAGCTGTTGATTAAATTCATTCTGCTCTAATGCATGAAGGGACAAAAGCCCCCTAATTCTCATTTTAAAGTTTGATTGGTGAATGTGTGTGTGCTCGTGCGAGTTGCAGCAACACGTGGCTTTTGTACACACATATAGAATACGTTGCGGTAAATTCCATAGCCTTGTGGTAAGTATATTTATCATAATTTCCTGAGACTCCACTCATATCTTCAGGCCTTAGTTTGTCTTTCCAAACCACTGAGCTGCTCTGACTAACCAATTTAAATTAGCTTGACAGATGTGAAAATTTCCTCCCATTTGCAGTCCCAAATCCCACTCAGTTCTGTACCAGAGACTTCTGTATATATCTTAGATGTTATGAAAAATCACTGAAAACACTGATATCTTAGAATAGGGTGGGCCAGCAAACTTAATGTCCTCTGGGTGATCCCTTCGGCATGCCCATACTGTGCCAAGCCAAAGATGACCCTTGGCCAGACTTGCTCTTTCACCTCAGCTCCAAGCTGGAGTGTTACTAAGCCATAAGCAACATTGCTGAATTCTTACCCATTTGGTAAGGATTTTATAATGTTCATGTTCTTGTAGTTGCTTGATGTGAGTTTGAGTGTCCTAAACTTGGACTGACCTCAGGTCTTCAACTGAGAAATACAAAGAAATAATCTTTGATGGAAGCAAACAGTCATATGGTTACATTTTCACAAGGACAGCAAAAGGCCAATCCATTTGACACCACTACTATCCCTTTACTGGCCACAATGGCATTTGTTCCACAAAACATAGTTGGCAAAATTGTCTCCTCCACTCCTCTCTACTTATTTTTGGAAGCTGCTACATCATTTAATTTGAAACATTAAAAAAAAAAAAATTAAAATCAGCCTAACTAGACATTCCCAGCAGGGAATAAATAGCAAATTGAAAATCTAGCTACTTAAATACAAGGTCTTATAAGGCAAAGTGCTGGGTAAGTGCAATGACACAATTCACATCACCTCTCTTAGTCTTCAGTTTTAGAGAAAAGTAGGTGCCAGGGATTCTCCTCAAGCAAAATAATCTGGTTACCATAAATAATCTGAATATCATAAATGAGAGTTTGTGTAGCTTGCTTTATCTACCCAGATGATTCAGGAAGATTTGTCTCCTTAGTGCCAGATTCTTTGTACTATTTTTCTTTTCTCTCAGATTTCCTCTATGAAGTGGCCAAATCACCAAGTCTCACTTCATTCACTGGTAACATGGGGACACTCACAGCATGTTTGGAGGCTTGATTCCTATTTACAAAGCCATTTGAGACTCTCAGATTGAAAGTGCTGTTAGCACATAGTGCTGATATTAATTATTATATCTTAATTGGGCTCCATGGATGTCTTACAGCTGGCACCTGCAAACCCAGGGACTTTGAATGAATAAAGCCTAGGAAGCCTAAAGGAAGTTTTACTTGGCAAGGGTGGACTACGGAGATGTGTTTGTAGAAGAGAACAGATTCTGGCATGGTAGGTTTAGAGAAGAAAGTTCAAAGGTTTCAGAGACTTGGGGTATCCCTGTGTGACCGGTGAGTGCCTGTGATGTCCCTTCGTGTGCCCCAAGCTCTGCTACAGGCAGAGACATCACTGCCCAGAGCTTGTCTGAAATGTCTGGCCGTGACCAGCCATGTCGACGAGATCTGTGTTCCTTTGGAAACACAGGAACTTGAGTATAGATGGCATTTGTAGGGAAACTCCTGAATATTTATTGATGGCTAAGTATTCAGGTAATTCTATTCAAATAGGGGAACACACTGCCAAGGCAACTTGCTTACAGACATGAGGGGCCATGTGTTTGAGCGTGGGATTGCGCTTCTTTTATTCAGCAAGGTTTCAAGGAGATCAGATAGGGAGTAAAACTATGTCCAGAACTCTATCTAAAAGGACAGACTTCATTTGCACATATAAGAATGTATTTCAGTGTTTCAGCATGACTATTAATGTACTTATTCAAAAGAAATTTTTACAACTTTAATTTTTGTTTCTAGCTACATATTGCAGTAAACAAGAGAGTAATTTACGAGTTCCATTAGATACTGTCTAGGCCTTAGGTTTTTCCTGTACTTCACAGAAATTGCAGAAGCTTAATTATTTTGGAGGGTGTTTTCTGCTTTTCAGATAGAAGGACAAATATTCCTATTTGGGGCTTTCATTGAAGAAAGTATGACTTTAAAAATCTGTATTTTCTCATCTGCTGAAAAACATGACCTTTTTCTCTAAGCAGAAGGGCAAGAGCTAACGCATCTGGGCTGTTCCTGCTCAGCAATGGCAGCTGAGGCGATCAGTAACTCTCTAGTGAGGACCAATATTCTGCATCTGTAGCATAGGGAGAATATTGAATAAATACAGGCCTGGAGAGATAAGAAATACTAACACTTTCAGCTTAGACTTCGCAGTAATTTGTGCTGTAGGAATATTTTGCCGTTCAATTCAGTGGAAGAAGTACTAATGGACAGAAATTTAAACATAATTGTGAAATGAATTGTCATGCACACTTTCCCCATTTTTCTTTTCTAAACTACCCTCCCTCTCAAGCAACTTTCTGACACCAGAGCCTTCTAGCATCCTTAAATGTTGCTGACTGAGAAAACAAACAACACTGTCACATTTGGAAAGTCAAAGCAGAAAAGTGTCTCATTTGTAGAGCGATTCATTTCGATTTTCATCTTGCTGCTGTCACTGAGGATACATGAACAACAGCAGTTGGTATTATCAGGAGACCTAAGCAGACCTGTTTCGTTGGCTGACTTGACAGCTGTTCCGTGAAAGAGATTCATGCTCACAAAATCAAAAAAGTATGAAGAACAGATTCTTTTTTTAACCCTTTTTTGGCTTACTCCTCCTGGGTTATGCTTTCAGAAAAATTCAAGGCAAAGAATCAGGTTGCTATTTGAAACAGTGGAGGGATGTGTCCCTCTTGAGCCCTCTCCTTAGCGCAGTGTCTCTGACCTTGCTTAGATCAGCACCCTGCTCATGGGGCAGGCAAACGAGGGGGCTTGATTCCCCTTTCCCACAGGCAGCCCATAGCAAGGAAGAGGTTTGTGTTCTCTTCCTGAATGCTCAGTATCTCAAACAACTCCATCTTTTTGTCAAGCAGCATCTCTTTCCTTCAAATCAGCATATCTACAAATACTTATATGTCTGCATGTCCATTTAGTTTTTAGCTTGACTGCTTTGAAAAGACATATTATTTTAGCAGGTACTATTGCCAGGTGGTTGTGTTTCACATACAGTGGGGATCCACTCCTATGGTATTCTAATTTGGCGGGTTTTAGGTTTAGATCCTAATACAGCATCTGTTTATGTTTTGCCGCCTTGGTGCCAACATGATTTATGTGGGTGAATAGTGTCCCCCACTTAAGTAGATGCTAGAAACTGCAATATCTGTTCATCCCATGCAACTGGTACTGAATGCCCTGCACAGCAGGCACTGGTGACACCATTTCATCTAGCAACTACTGAGAATCCAGTAAGTTTAACATATATTGCCATGAGCTGTTGTTGCTGGGAATTGTTAGATTCAATGGGAAGTAAAAGATAGTGGAAATGAATCTCCTTGAGAAAGTCAAATTTGATGTAAAACTAGGCTCCATCAAAAATGTATATGCCTCACCAATTCTACTGGAAGGATGACAGATTTCAGCGGATGTCTAGTTGAGGCTATGGAGTTATGTTCAGACTACACTGAAGATAAAATGTAAAATAACTGCAATGTGTGAATGAAACTAGGGCAGTTCTTTCCAGCTAGCCCAGCGAGGGCTCCTGCTCATCTCTCTGTGCTGCTGAAAGGTCCTCACGCATGTGCCCATGCTCAGAAGCTGTAAGCACTCCTTGCTGTCAGGTACAGGTGCTAAGTTAACTGGTTTTGGTCTGTGGTCATGGCATCATGGTTATGATTAGTCATTTTTAGCAAATTACAGGCTTATATGGGGCAGATCTTGTTTTGTCTCTCTATATTTCTCTTTTTATTACAGATACAGTGTTTTAAGGCTGGGATGAATTTAAGTTTAGTAAAGCTCTCTGGGCATCATCCTCAGAGGTTTTGTTAACTTTTTTTTTCCTCATATGCTGGGACATATATGAACTATGACGTTTTACTTTGTCAGATAATAGATAACTATTCGCCACATGCTTTTTCTACCAACATGAACGTGAGCATAGGCTTTGATAAGAAGTACAGTGATGAGACCCATTTGTTTAGCACAGAAAAGCTCAGAATCACTTTTCTCCTTGAATGTTACCACTAAGAGCCACAAACAGGGCTGGTCTTGTTAGTGGATGCTGTGCCATTAGTAAGTGTATACGGAACAAGTCTATCAAATATGTATTAAACACTTTTCTGGACAATCTGCAGTGTGCACATGTGCTCGTAGGGAGGTTCAGGTGACACTCATTCCAGATGCACATCCAGCACACAGGGATGCTCCGCGCAGGAGCTATCCGCACTGTGGTAGACGTGGCTCCTGTTTCACAGGATGTTTTGTCTCTCTTGTATAGGCACCTCCATAACCCTGTTCAAGTTTCAGACTGGCTGAACTGACCTGTGTGTGTAACACGGTTCAGGGCTCTGCTGTACTTGTCCTGTTCACAAGCTGGGAATCTCAGCAGGAGGAGGGGAAATTTTGGCCTTCCTTGCGAGTGCTTCCGCGTGAACTGCACCCCTATGTCCGCATCAACCTGTGTGCCCGCTATCTGGCATAAGGCAGGGCTGACTCAGCTGGGAGAATGAAGAACTTAATTATCTTTCTGGGATTTTAATATTTCGTAGCAATGGAGTTTAGATGTTTTAAGCAAGGTTGTGTCTTCCAACTCCTTCTTCATGAATAAGTTATGATTTAATTAATTATGTGATTTTATCCCATTTCAGCAGGATAAAAAAAAGCAGCCCTGCTGAGATCTTAACATGTGCTTCCCATGAAGTCTAGGTGTTTTAAACAAAGCCTTCTCAAAACTCCTTACTTTAATAATTTATGAATAGTTTAATCATATTTTTCCTGTTCTTCTTGAAAACTACTGAGCTAAGTCAAATGTATAAATATTTTGTCATATTCTTGTTATATTCTCAATATATAGGCTGACACTATCTGAATTGTTGGGATGAGATAGATAATTATAAGTATCAAATGATATAGGTGTGAGTCTCTTCTCTCTGAAAATATGATCGGTGTAGTAAGAGATTACACATTAATTTTTGTTGTGTGAGCTAAGATTTTAAATACCTTTAACAGTTTTGCAATATTTATCATATATTTACTATAGATAGAGTGCATTCATTTTCTTTTTCTGCTAAAACGAACAAATTTATGAAACCATAAGCATCACACTCCACATGGGTAGGTGAACATGAATATGTGCCTACAGACAGGGACTGAAGGATTACTTAAAAAAAAAAAAAAAAGTAAATGGCCAAGGAATTAGCAGCAAAACTTGAACAAGCAGTACTCCCCCACCTGAATAAGCGATGCTTCAGCACTGTGAAATATTTACCCAGCCTCTATCACATGTAACGGCTGTAGGATTCATGGGTCTGGATTTCCTACAGTCAAAGAAAACCAATTTGTGAAATAAGTGGATTTGAAATAATTTGTTTTCTCTATCTTAATTTTGACTTCCCTTGCCCTCTGGTATAGCTTAAATATGATCAATTAAAATACACGATACAGACTTCATTTCAGTAGCAATGCAGATCTCTGTGTGAGCAGAGGGTACCCAGTGCAAGTATTTGTGTGTCTGCTATTATAAGGTGTAGCTGTCATTGGGAAGAGCTGTAAACTCCTGGCTGCCTTAGGACTAAACTTTCAACCATATTTCTTTGGATTGCTTTGTCACAACCAAATGGTTTGACAACAGAGGCTGGAGAAGTAGGGATGAACCAGTGGGAGGGAAGCAAGGACGTGCGTGTGACAGTGTCCAGCGTCCCTACAGGTTTGCAGGCAGGGATTAGCTCTCCAGATGCTTTGATATAAGGAATAAAAAAGGGAAAGGAATTCTGCACAAGTGCTGTGATTGACTGGCCTGAGTGTGTTTGCTCTGCCCAAGTATTTGCTAGGGCAGAGTGCTAAAGCTTCCTCTTCGCAGACTGAGATGGCAGCTGCGGAATGGGAAGACTGGGCAGAAATTGTTTAAGATCAAACACGTTACCGAGCTCCTCACCCTGGTGCTGGTTTTGAAGGTGAACAGGGGGACTCTGTGCGCTCATGAGGCCGAAAGCCGCGTTCAGGCGAGACCTGGTGGCCTGGGCAGGGAGATGCTGCGGAGCCGGCCGTTCCAGCACCCTTTCCCCAGCGCAGCTGGGAGCCCGCAAGGCGCCGCGGGTGGCACCGCCGCTCTGCGCCGTGGTTCCTCAAGGCTGCCTGCTACATCTGAGAGCTGTAGCAAGAATTCTTGCTGTTTGGTTTCAGCTGCTCACGTTCTCACTTCATATATTGAACAGAAGGGAGGAAATGATAAAATGAAGTTATCCTTAATACCTGCATGCAGCGGGCTCAATTTGCGAAAATGCAATAGTTCTGCTGCAGAAAGGTAGAAAAATGAGATAGTTAATATGTTGTCAGGGGAGTATGTGCAGCTAAGACCTTACACGTCTTGTTGAGCCCTTCACTATATCAAGAAAAAGCAGCAAAGGTTTTGTTTGGGACCACTGATCTTTTGAGCATATAAAATTTGACACAAATCCATTTCTAAACTGATATTCTAATACTTTGCCTCCTATAGAAAGCCTGCACATTTTTTTAAAGAGGATAAAGCAATAGAATCTATTATTCCCTTGTTTATTAAATGTGAGAGATTCTTGCCTGCAAACTAAGGAGAAGATTGATATTTAGTTATTTGATTGTTATAAATTTCTGTGTCCTTAAACTAGTGCTAAAAATAGAGAGCCATGCTAAAGAGCTGAGAATATAAATATGCTCCAGTAGCTCAAACCAAAAAACAAGCAACAAGAACAAGAAAAACCCACAAAATATTCTCTGCCTTGCTATAGTGAGTCTCAGTTCTAGGTGTTTATCAGCTGCAATGTGAGTTAGCATTAAATACCTGTGGGATAACCAGGTAATAAATGGCAAGCAGGTGGGAAAAGACATCCTGCGTCTGATGATTACACGTGTTAGAGTAGCAGTTGAGAGATGACTTTAATAATAGACAAGGCTGCAGCCTGCCGAGCAAATGCATGACGGCGTGTCCTTGACCACGCGCAGAACATGCCTGAGCATCCTGCTGCAGCCCCGACTGCCACGCAAGGACAGGCGGCTGCTAAATATAACAAGAGATAACAAACTAAAATATTAATATATTGCAGGATGTGATGATTCTGTGCATGCTGAATAGCACTGCCATGCAAATGATAAAGCTCCAGAAGGAGGAGAGAGAATTAATTCTCATATTGCCACCTTGAAATGGCTCAGATAGGCACAGAAGCTATTTTCGGTGACCAGACAATGGCCTCCTCCTCGTCTTTCTGCACACGAGCTGCCAGGCTGCTACAGCCAAGTGCCAGGCGCTCGTTCTGGGGCTAGGGCCCAGCATATCAATCGCATCGTGACTTTGCCGTAGCAGCTCAGCAAAAACAATGCAGAAGGAGCTTGTCATTTTATACTGAACAGAAGGCTAAGAGTTTAACGGCTGCACTGGGACCTCCAGCAAGACTTCCATCAACATAGTTAGCCACTGCTGTTTTCAGAGGAGCCATGAAGTAAACACTAAAGCTGCAAGAATTTACTATGTGTCCCTTGGCCCATGCGAAGACTGGCAGGATGCCTACATGTGCTGCTTGTTAAATGCAGCAGAAATCCTTTCTTATATACTGCTTGTGGCTCTCACGAAAATTAGTTCCTAACTAAATTAATTTTATATTTTCAGAAGGTCTCCTGATGCTACCTGTAGATCTACGTTACTGGTTCTTACATCTTCTGTCCCAGGTTTTATGTCACAGTGATACTGGTTTGATAAAACCTGTTAGGGACTTCTTCCCTTGGCCTTGAATATGTAAACCAGGGAACATTTGAGCTTGTCTAGCACTTCAGATTGCACTTGTGCAAGGATTTAACTGCTGAAACAAAACAAATCGGTCAATATTATGATCTGGCTTGCATTTGAAATTGCTCATTGATTGAGAAGTCTGGGTAGCAAGGATTGCTCTGCTGAAATTAAAAGACTTACAGCATCCTTGAGGTTCAAGGTGTCGCCTCAGAAAAGATCATGAACAGACATATCCCTTTTAGATGGGCACAGAGGTGTTAACTCCGAGCAGGAAGAAAGGGAAGCCTATGAAGAGTATCGTATTTATTCCTTTATATCTATATATAGATAGGTATAGAGGCAGATGGGTACAGATAGATATTTATTCAACAAATTAGCTATCCTTGAGCTAATTCCCTGTACGATAGCAATGATCCCTCTTTTCAGCAGATTTGTACTTTTTCCTGACAAAAAGGAAAACAGACAAGCAATACCAGTGCTTAACACAAACTCGCCTGGTTTATTGCTCTTTCAGCATGGCTGGAACATTGTCTGCAAACCCATGCTTTGTCTTGAAGGAAATCAAGCAGCAATCAGCTCTTTAGCTTCTGCAAGGACTACTACTTGAATGGATTTTCACTAACTGAAGATCTGATCCTGTTATCGATAATATGCCAGATACATTTTAAACTAAGTTTTCCTAAGTAGCTTGGAAAGGCAATGCCTTTTCTGCTATGCAACAGACAAAAATATATGTTTTTGTGTAAAAAACTACTTGAAAATGGCAGCTGGCATTGAATGTAAGAGCGTGGCAGTGGGTCCGAGGATGAGGAGGTGGCAGTGCCGGCTGCGTGCCGCAGCAGTTGGGCAGGAATCTCTTGTTTCGTAATGAAAATTGAATTCAATCCTTTGCTTTCTGTGAAATACCCTTCTAGTAAATGGTAAATAATTGCTGCTAGAGATGAGCTTCAGACCCCAGTCTGCTCCTATACTGCTGGCTGTTTGGAAACTCTCCTTTTGCCTCTCTATCTTGCTGCTTTCTGTGGATTACTAATACTGTAATACTGTGTGAAACCAGTACTTCTAACTCTGACCTCTGGTCGAACACTATCTTCTGACTCACCTCCCTAATTATATTTAGGTGGACACACTGGTACTCGGTAATGGCATATGCATTTTGGCTTGATCCACTTGAGATAATGTTATTATTTGGCCAGGTAAAAGCAGAATAAATCTGCTTTTCCACTGCCTTTTTCACCAATGGCCTTCTGCAAAACTTGAAGATACAAACTCCTGAAATGTGTTTCTCCTGGATCATTTAACAACCCAGGGCTTGATGGTGTAGGCAGCAGCCCATGGGAAGCCCGGCTAAGCCGTTGATCGGATCAGGCTCGTGCTGCGTTTGTCTCAAAGAGCAGGAGCAGGACGTTTATGTCTGAACCCAGGGTGAGCTGGAGGGGTTGTGTTTCCTGGGAACCACTGCCAGGGTTGCTGTTAGGTCTTGTTCCTGACAAACCAAGTTGGAAGGGAGTAGCAGGAGTTTCTCAAATCTAGAAGCATTTCTTGGGCAGCAGTTTCTTGAGGCTCAGGTCCTGGGCAAGCAGTGCTCCGTATTAGAGCTTGGCTGGTAAATAGAAGCACTTCAGAAGAGGAGGAGCAGAAACACAGGGCATGAGAGAGAAAAACCGATTTCCTAATGGGAAGGAGAACACGGGAGAAGTGTAGGTGCTGTCTCTTTCTCACAGTCCTTATTCTTTACACAGATGTGCTTTTCAGACCTTGGTATAGCACACACTATAGTGCATTAAGTACAGCATAAGTATTCTTGTTGTGCCATTGATTTCCATGGGACCACACATGGTAAAGCTTAAGCATGTATGAAAGCATTTGCAAAATCAGTGCTTCAGGCAAAGTCTTTCCAGAAAGATCCCTGCAATTTGGAATTGGGTAATTATAGATGTGCTCTGGATAAAGCGCTTTAGAAGGTATGGAAATGGATTTGAATCCACAAGAAGCTATTTCACGGGCTCTCTGAAGGTTTTGTTGGAACAAAGGCAAATGCAGAGGCTGCCGGGCTGCCGGTCACCACTACGACAGCAGCAGAGCCTGTGTCAGAAACCTCCCTGCCATTTCGGAAATAACCTTGGCTTTGCTGGAAGTAGAAGGCGCTCTCGGGTACCACGGCAGCACAGTTTTTCCTGGATACTTAATCTAGTATCTTCCATGAAAACCTCCTGTTCTGCTGGCTTTGCTGAGCGCGCCTGTGGCGTCCCAGGGAATGCAGCGAGATTCCGATGCCGGGCTTTGTGTCCCGGGGCCGGGCAGCAGACGGGCTCCCCCGCAGGCCCCNCTGCCGGTCACCACTACGACAGCAGCAGAGCCTGTATCAGAAACCTCCCTGCCATTTCGGAAATAACCTTGGCTTTGCTGGAAGGAGAAGGCGCTCTCGGGTACCACGGCAGCACAGTTTTTACTGGATACTTAATCTAGTATCTTCCATGAAAACCTCCTGTTCTGCTGGCTTTGCTGAGCGCGCCTGTGGCGGCCCAGGGAACGCGAGATTCCGATGCCGGGATTTGTGTCCTGGGGCCAGGCAGCAGACGGGCTCCCCTGCAGGCCCCCTCGCTTAATGTCCTCGCTATGCTTTGCCTTCCTATTCTTATTTTTTCTTACAACTATACAGACTATATGGACTGGAGAGCAGACCTGACTGGTGTTGTAGGATATTTAACAACACAGAATCACTGAATGGTTGAAGTTATCAGCCAAGAAATGTCTTTGGAGAACTTTAAAGGCAGGAGAACAGCCTGGTTCCGTAAGAGGTATGAGTTTCTTATTCTTTACATCTAGGTTTATATCTTGTTAAAGCTAGGGAAATAGCAAGAATGTCTGATTCTTAAATAAAATCTGTAAGTGATGTCTGAAGACAAAGACCATTCTATTAAAAACCACATGATGTAAGCCTTATTTTTGGCTACATTAACAGCCCTTGTTCTAGCGATTTACATGGACTGTACAAGAATAAAAGTTATAGTGGAAAAGGAAAAATCAGACTTCATGACACTAGGCAAACTAAATCTGATAGCTGCTTTAAATAATACATTTTTGTTTATACTCAAAAGCCTTAGTTCTGTGTTTCCTTTTATTCTGAAGAACACACTCAAGAGGGCCCAGTTAGGAAGCATTTTATCAACATGGGTGGGATTTTCTTGCCTCTCCTGCAAAGGCAGGTCTCTTTCTTGAGGGAGTGAATGCAACTTCATAGACATTTTAATTTCATGGATATTCAGAAGAAGCACTTGCATTACGAAACTTGTAATCTAAGCAACGGATGAAACTTGCTGCATCGCTCTATTACTCATGAGGCTCCATAAAATCAAGAGAAGTGGCAATAATAATAAAATATCAACTCTGATTAAAACAAAAGCACTATACCGTGACTGATACAACTTCAAGCTTTGGAAGTCTGAAAGTCGATGAAAGCCCAAGGTTTGTTATTAATTTAGTCTCTTCCAGGAAACTGATTTCTGGTGTTTGCAATCAATGAAATACTGCGTTTAGAAGCAAATATTCTAGAGAAATAATGCACCAAAAAGACAAATATATACGATAACTAGCCTTAAAATAACTAGAAGTATACTTTCAATGCTGAATTTATGTTTTTAAAAGCATGAGTGCTGTAAGATACATACTATCTCAGATGCCATTTTCATTCTGTGATGCTTTTTATATTAGACTAGTAACTTTGCATCATTTGGGAGGCACAAAACATGTACAGCTTCACTTTATAAGACAGTAATGCTTGTAGTCACTACAGTGTTTTACATCTAAAACCGCTGCAGAATAAGCATGTTGGCCAGTAACGTGTGGCAGAGTTGTAGTGTTTCAAGACGCTGCCACCCTTCGCCTGTTTGTCATCGTGTGATTGTCAGGCGTCCTCGTGTGAAATCGGCCGTCTTGGCTCAAGCCACCTTTAGTGGTGGCTCAGATTAAGACGTGTTTAAATCACCCCTGTCACGGCTCAGTTGAGGCTGGGCTGCCTTTGCTATAGTTTTATTGCGCAATTCTTAAGTGACAAGGAGGGCGAGCAGCTGAAGCAGCTAAGCCTAGTGAAAAAGTGATTTATATTCCAATGGGGCGAAACAGCTGGAGGAACTGAACTTGTTATAAACCACAGGAAAAACAAACAAACAAACAGAAACCCCTTTTTTCATTAAGTTCTCAACNAAAACAAACAAACAAACAAAAAACCCTTTTTTCATTAAGTTTTGCAATTTACTGATAGACTTTGCACCAAAAATGAAAATTCAAGATGTTTTTTTCTTTGTCTGACCCAAGACAGTAACCTCTGGCAGAGGGGCAGAAATATGCCTGCCATTGGGATTAACCTCCTAATCTAAACTTCAGCCTTGGTCTCAGATACCTTTTTGCAAAATGCATTATTTTCCCAAAAGTAATTCAAACTATTTAGGCACTAACAAGAAACCATAATATAACAAGGTGATAACAAAGATATAAATATATATATTTTACTGTAATAGGCTACATGTGTATTCCCTTCCCCCTCTAGTTTTGCAGACATGTGGATATGTAAACTCCTGTAAACTTGTCCCTGTGCTCATTCCTATGGTTAGAATTCTTTAGAGTTGTCAAATAAGTTGTTGTGAGTGAACATACCCATATACAGCAGCCTTACTTCCATCTGTGCAGTTACTTGAGTCCTTAGCAGCTGGGAGTGCATCGTGCATATGATTTACCTGTACTGTGTGCCATTTTCATAAATGGAATTTGCTAAATAAGAATTACTATAATTATTCCTAAATTCCCTCCTAAAATTATTGCTGTGTACAACTCTAATTCACAGAAAATCGGAGGCTGAACATACTACACGTGCTGCTACCCCTCATGGTACCTCATGAAATAATCTCACAGGGTCCCATCCAAGATACGCCTGGTAAAGTCATCCAGAAATACAGATCTGTAATCATGAGAAACAGTTTAATCCAAGTTCATAAATGTCAGATCTTCCAAATTAATGTGAATACTGTGGATTGTGCATGTTCCCATATGCTTAGCTCGTGTGTGCCAGCAGCAGAAGGGAATATATTGTGCGTGTTCCCATACCCAGTGGGTGCCTTTCCTGCAGCCATGCAAATATTGACACGTGGCATAAAGGTACAGAGTGACATTTTGTATGTTTTAATTAGCTTCATGCATCTTTAAATATGCTTGGGGCAGGGGAAGAATTTTAAAAAATGGGGGAGGCACAGGCTAGTTCCTGTCCATAGACTGTGATTTTGAATAATAAAGGGAAATACTGTAAAATCTCTTCTGTATGCAAGTCTTACTGATGCTTGGCTGTGTCATACAGGAGGTCTCCAGCAACTGCCTCATGTTAATCAGAGGGGAGTTCTGCTTACAATCTGGCAAGTGAAGCTCATAATTATAAATACATGACTAGAGGCTATGAATTTACAGCCAGCGTGACTAAAGTTAGGCTCCTGAATCCATAATCATTCATCTAAATAAGTGTTCTGGCTTGGAAAATGCAGTGGAGTTCAGTGGAGATTATTCAGGAGGGAAAGTGCTCAAAAGATACTGTATTTGTACGTAGGGAAATAAGCCCCTCAAACTTTGTTCTTTTGTCTTTTTTTTTGGTGGGGGGGGGCAGTCTTTTTTGGGCAGGGGCAGAAACGAAGCTTAAAACTTGTGAGGGGCAAAAGCTGGTGTTTGGTTGTTGAAATCCAGTTGCCTTAGAAATAGAAAGGTTTCCCTTAACTAAAATAATCATTTTCCCACTCCATACAACAGCTTAGACAATCAGATAATTTAGTTGGAGAATACGTTTAGAGAAGTGTATTTGATGTCATGACGTGCCTCAGGATCCCTGCAGCTCAGCAGGCAGTGGATGGTGCTTACCGAAATAGCTACCCTTCACTTTTCTACCAACAAGAGCCACAGTGATTTAAGCCATTATATTTATACAAAATAATTAAAATATAGATCTTCACAGAGAGCTTTTGCACAGTTTTCCTCTTAATTTGACAATTTAGTCCCTAAAGATGAAGCTGATCACAGAAATAGCAGTAGAGTTTCTGTGGTGTTGCTAAGCACTCATGTAATTGTAGGCGTTGGACAGAAAATGACTCTTGTGTGGAAGAGCAGCTAACGGCTCCTGAAAACGCGTTAACCTTTTACAGGGGGCGCGAGTCCCTACGCACAGGGCTCCGCTGCGGGGAGTCCCTTCCCGCTGCACAGATTTACCTCAGTCCCTAGGGGAGAGGACAAGATGGTGCCGCGAGCCGAGGCCGAGTTGAACCCGCGGGCCGCAGCTGGGCAAGGGCTTCCCTGCTAGCGCTAATTAGGAGCCTTGGTCAGGCGGCTCGTGCTTCGTTAATTGATCATCCCATGGTGACAGTTCGTTTTCTTTGCCAATCTGCTAATCTGAGCAGGACGGTCGGGCCAGGGAGAGCAGACACTGATGGACGAACACGCGGCTTGTTGAGGAAGTGCAGGAGCGACAGCCCTGCGTCAC
This sequence comes from Crypturellus undulatus, assembly GCA_013389825.1. Taxonomy (NCBI): domain Eukaryota; kingdom Metazoa; phylum Chordata; class Aves; order Tinamiformes; family Tinamidae; genus Crypturellus; species Crypturellus undulatus. The sequence continues at coordinate 675,321 of VWPW01008062.1, read as the reverse complement.
CAGAGCTTCGTCAGTGCCCCAAAGACACAGCAGTGCTATAAAGACTGCTTCTTTCCTTTCCATGCATCTATGAGTTGTTAACATGGTCAATACATATTAGCTTCATTGGTTGTTGGGCTAAAATGCAATTTAAATTTTCTAAGTTAAGAGTTGCCTTAATATCAGATTTCTGCTGCACAATTTATGAGTCCTTACAGATTTATAGGGTGCAATTGATGGCTAAAAAAACCACGCATAACTCCTGACTTTGTTCCAGCATTACAGAATTGGTAAGAGTTGACACTGCAGTGCTTATTGCATAAATTCATTTCCTTCACAGTGTGCGCATTTGGAATTCTCCGAGCTAAGTCTGAAAAAGGGGATGTATCTGCACAAGCCAGCAAATAGCAGCAGCTCTGCAAGAAGATTGCAGGCTACAGCAATGCAAGAAGAAGGCTCTAAACCAGAGTGAATTATCCACAGACAGTAAATGTGTTGGAACAGATTATCCCTTGCCTAATGGAACCAAAGTCCATTGTATTACCCAAGAGACAAGTTTGGCCCAATATTAATTTGCAGCAGATGTTTGACTAACTAATTATTTGAAAGAATTTGAGTGTGTTGCAATATAATTACCTGATACTGCAGTTTATTGCTTTCAGAGCTTGCTTTTTTGTCTTATTCTTGAAATAGAAACAATAATGCAAAAAGTCTCTCTTTTTTTTTTTTTTTAAGTGCGTAATCCTGGATGATCTCCTGCTTTACCAAGCATGAAGACAGAAGAATCCCCAAACATGGCAAGACTGTGGCATCCAGGAGAACTCAAGACTTGATGGTTCTGTAAACTATTCCATGCACAGACACTGTGTTGAGCTTTGATCAACCAAGTGTTCAGGTATCTCCCTCCTTGCACTCTAGGCACAATGCAGGTGACGGGGCAGGGCCAGGCTGCACCATCCAGCCTGGTTCCCTGTCCTTTCCCGTTCCCTTACTCCTTTGTATCCAGGGAAACTGCTGTCGCTCACAGCCCTTCTTGGCCACCCTGCCAAAGATTTCAGCTTGTTCTCCTTGAAGTTAGGAGGAACTTTACTGCTAAATTCACACACAGACAAAGTTAAAATAAACTTTGGATGGTATTTTGTTTATTTAGAGTTTCTGCAAAACTTCAGGCTTCTACTGAATTAAGAGATTTTATATGGATTCATGGAAAAGAGAATTTTATGAAGAGAAATGAAAAAGATTGGGCTTTGTCAGAGAGCAAGAGTAGACGATGGGATCCAATATAATGATGATTTGAATAGAGGTGGAAAAATGGGGAATCATCTATTCATTTTTTCCCTACAAATCAGGAAGGTACTGGAAGTAACTTCTAGTAAATTTGTTGAAACTTGGTGATAGTTTTTATACAATACAGAAACTGCAAAATGCCCTACCACATGATGTCACAATATGAAAAAGTCTAATACTTTAGAAACAGCTAGAGACACAAGTAGATATTATGAAGATGTCTGAGTATGTTATAAAATAAGGATGATCTTTCTAAGATATAGGAGCACTCCTTTGCTAGGACATAAACTCTCTTTTGCTATTGAGAATCCTAAAGAAACTTTACTTGAGAAAGTTTAGTCCATACTTATTCCTTAGCAGATTGTGCTGCATTTTCCTCCAAATCATATTGTACCTCCTATTGCTAAAGGATGTTTTACAAGATGGACTGCTCATCTCCAGCACCATGGCAATTCCTATGTTCCCATTAGCAGAGCCTGCTAACTGTCACTGCAGTGGCAATTAGGCAAATCCTATTACAGAAATCGGATCATCTAATCCTCAACTTCGGTACAAACTAGTCACTAGGCTAGGTCTTTAACTACAAGGCTTCTGCAGGCTACGTATTTTGTGCTAAAATTCCAGAAAATACAGAGGCTGTGATAGGAAAAAAAAAATCACTTTAAAACGACGAGTAAGAAATCTGCTATTTTGAAATTATTACTTCAGCCCTTTTAATTGGAATAACTACTTTTCTGTGCTGTTCAGAGTGGTTTTGTACAACTTGTGATAATGTAGGAAAGGCAGCAAGGTCTCAAGTGTGGCTAGTAATTTTCCTCTCTGCTGCATTTTTAACTCGTTTACCAAGGTATGAAGCAAGAAAAAAAGATACTTTGAGAGAGCCCACCAGGTGCATTATCCACGCGGTGGTTTGATCCCTTTGAACTAGTTCATTAGGTGTAGCAGGAAGGGAGAAACAGTGAGCGAGCAAACGTGAGAGGTCCCGGGCTGCACCCAGCCAGGAAGCAGCCGGCACTCTGCTCAAAACCCTCTGCGTGTGTCCCCGTTCGTGTGGCCGTGGCTCAGAAACTAGCACATCCATTTGTAACTGAGCAGCACGGTAGCCACTGTCTTGGGGTTTCTCATTGGGCCAGTTTTGGTCCTCTTTTTCTGAGCAGAATTTGGCCTTTTAATGTAAGTTGCTGTAATGCTACAAAGAGCTCTCAGTATCAGTGCATTTTAAAATCTTTTCATTATCATTTCTATTTTACAGGGACAAGAGAACTGCTCTTAATCTCCATTTCCAATGTTATACATGCTCTTCCCAGTCTTTTACTGTACTTAATAGTTCCCTGAATTAGCTGAATTGCGAGTGCAGGACTCGGAATTGTGAAGGTGTGCTGTCTTGGGTTGATGCACTTTCAAATTACTACAATTAAATCTCAATTATAACAATTAAAAGCAAAGCAATTAACAATTCTTTTTAAAAAAGTTATCTTTTTTCACAAAAATTGGATTTTTTAGAAGCTCAGGTTACTCATTGTTTTCTCTATTCTTCCCCAAAGCCCTGGATATATTTTCTCAGTAGTTCTTTCAGTTGCAAGTATCAGTGTTATGATTCTTTGTCATGCTTTGTATTTTCTTATCCCAATACTCTAAATGTGTTCTTTTTCTCTTCCATGTTATCTTTAACATCATTATAACAAAAGTGCTGCAAAAGCCATTGGAGAAAGATCAGTCTGTCTGACAACATCATTCTTAGCAGTGCGGTAGAGTTTGAATAGAGGCTCGCGGCTCTGTTGTGCAAAGGAGCAGATTGGGCACAATGGAGGATAAACATCAGAAGCACCTTGGGAAAACCTCTGATTTCCAAGTGCTCTACTGTGAATATGAATTTTCTTTAGCAGGAAGGAAAAAAACAGACTTATCTCCTTTTAGTAAGCTGAGTTCAACCCTACTGAAGCACAAGGGCTGGAGGAACTGATAAGTACTTGGGAGATGACACAAAACAAGCTAATGGAAAATTTCCTAGAATTTCAGCAACTGTCAAATCAGGTTTTCTGAAGCTATGTTTTTCAAGCACTTAAATTCCTAGTTTGCTCAATAATTATGATAGCTCCTTAGGCTTGACAAGATTCATGGACTTAGCTGGATAGTTTGGCAATGCTGAGGAAAGGAAGATGGAGCAGTGGCAAAAAATATTGGCCCAGAGGGATGGTCAGTGACCAATGCAGTGACCACGGCTCCCCAAAGGCTGAAAGCAGAGAGGCTGGCTGGAAGCTGTCATCAGCTGCCATCAGCCTCTGGTGCTCTTGGGTGTCGAGGAGGAGGCTGGAACCTGCCAGCAGGAGTGTGGGGTGCTGGGCAAGGCCTCATGTTGCCGCCGCTTCTGGACCACTTCTCTGCAAGGCTGAATTTTAAGCAGAACTGGGGATTTTGCAGCTTTGATTATTTCCCCTGATAGATCTTTCCCTTTCTATTGTTTAAAATAAATAAATAAATGTTAGGGGAAGAGATCTGAGAGATTTACATTTGCAAGGAGGGTTAAACGGTGGTTGCCAGGCACAGCTGGCGTGTGTCTAACCTACTGCATCTCTGCGCGGGGCCTCCATGGACTCGTGCACAAAGCGCTGCTTGCGCAGAGCTGCAGGGCTGAGCCATGGGAAACAACCAAGAGGAGGAGGAGACCTGCACAAGAGTTATCTTCAGAAGCTCTCTTCGTAAAGGTGAAACAAATATTGTAGCAATAGATGGGAGCCAGGAGAGGCTGCAAGAAGGACTGTTAACGAGGCATCTACTGCTGACCCCTCGTCCTGCACTAGCCCAAGGAGGATGGTGACACATTTTGCCTCCCTGGCTCTTGGCATCTGGTGGGGAGCAATTGTAGTGTTAGGCAGGACAGAAAACCGTGCTTTGTTTCTGTTTCCTTTTGTTGAGCTCATTTTGTAAGTTTTGTGCAACTCAGGAAAAAAAGGCAGGTTGAAATCTAGCTTAAATGTCTGTCCCTGCGGTCAGAGCCTTCTCTTCAGAATGACTTCTCTAAATATTTATAGGTTTAGATCTAAACTTGATGTGTATTTGACCTTCATACACATTTGGGTTCTAGTCCACTCCTTACACTGAATTTAAGCAACTTCTAGCTGTGTTCAAATATACGATTTGAGCTGAAAACATTGGACATAAGTGATATTCATGGGGAAAAGGGGGAAGAGTAACAAAATGCCTGTGCATTCATGTAATTCATATAAATATAAATATGTAGCTGTAGATGTATCTGTGTCATTGAAATTATACCCTGAAAGCAGTAGTTTCAACCTTAATTCAGCCTGTGAGGCTCTAAAAATACTCTGTGGCTATGAGGATCTCTTTCTATTGAAGCTTCCTAGGAGTAGACTTACTTTTCTTGCCTTTCTGGGATCTTTTATTGCCTTAAAAGCAATCCATAGTCTTGCAGGGGTGCACAAACCGTAGTGACTTATTGACAGCTCCTGTACTGATGTGCTTATGAAGAGGGGGAAACATAGGGGTGCCAGCTCAGTGCTTACAGACTGCCTCCTCCAGAGCATCCAGCTTTTGTAAAAGTAAAGTTGACAAATATACCTGTGAGGGAGATGTACCACACTATGTATGTATTTCCTCTAAAATAAATTTTGCAGTTGAAAAGTCCCTGTGTTGAATCACCAGACTGTTAAGTGTATTACATTGCTAGCTAGAAGCTGCTGAATTTTAAATGAAAGGTTTAATCCTCTGTGATTTGTACCACAAATGCTAATGTGGGAAATAGTATCAGATGAACCTCTAAGTAATGTATATGATGCATCTTTATTTTTCTGTGTCCAGTAAAAATGCAGCTGTCAGACATTTCAATTTTCTGTTTTGATGCCTTCAAATAACTTTTCCAAATGCTAATTTCCTTGCTCAGCATTCTCCAGTAGTTTTAGTTAGGGCAAGGTAAATGGCATGTAATTTGCGGTTTATCTTCTCTCTTTTTTTTTTCTTTTGGAAGCACCTCAGTTAGCTTTTTTTCATAATTACTGTGTTTTTAAATTGGTATCTGATTTGCCAACCATATTATTCTAATGACAGTAGCAACACTCAGTTTGCATATTGAATAACAGTCCTTTCACATTATTCAAAATTGGTTTGTATCTGGTGAACCTCTAATATTTTTTTTCCTTAGATTCTGACAGTTATTTAATTATCTTGTTAACATGGATCATTTGATTTTATATCAGCTTAAATTGTGGTCTCAATGAAGGTTCATTTTTGCAATATGCTGTGTTGACAGCAAGATACAGAGAACTCGAAAGGATATATATCTTATTAAGTGCAGACTTCATTAGCATGTTATGTTAATACTCTTTTAAGTTCAATGAATTTGGGTGGCACACTTAAAAAGCTATAAGCTTCTCTGTAAAGCTTTGGATAAACATTTTGAAGCCTCATGTTGACATTCATTAGTTTTAGTATATGTGCGCATACAGATTTCTGCTTTTGGGTTTTGAAGAGGGCCATCTGCGTCGGGGTGTTTCCTCACCTCACCGCGGGTGCAGCTGGGGTAGAGGATCCTGCAGCATCGCTTATGGTTGCTGGGCTTGGGTGCTCTTTGCTTACGCGTGTTAAAAGAAAACGCACATTCTGCGGCAGTAATCCATCTTGCTTGGCATCAGAATGTTTGAGGAGAGCAATTAAATCTTTTCCTTAATGAAATTCTCTAAGTAAAAATGAAATATATAAAATCTTTCATTTCAATGTCAGGTAAGTCCTGAGAAAACCCATTAATTTCTGCTGCATCTTGGAAAGTAGGTAGGAGAGCTCTGTTCAGCTGGACAGCAAGTTCTATTTAATGGTCTGGCTCACAGAGTGATGGGTTGCTTTATAAATACTACTTTTCCTTTGCAATGCCATGTAGATAGACTGTGTTCAACTTTTTTTTTCATTATTAAACTAAAAAATAAAACTGGGAAAAGACTAAATGATTTTTGAGGTTTTTGTTTAAAAACTAAAATTTCAAATATATTCGTTTGAAAGATCATTTTTGCTTGAACTGACATTTATCAAATTATCCATTTGAAGAATTTTACTCAGCTTTACTCATAAGAAAGCCGACTGCTTTGTTGATACAGTTCATCTAACATAACAGAAAGGCAGATTTGCAATCAAAAGATTTATTAACCTGACTGTCTGTCTTACAGAAATGTCTGAAAGCTTTCATTTGTTTTCTTTATGGTTTTCTTTGCTGCAGTGAATGTTCAGTAGAGCTAATAACTAATTTACTCACTTTTTTAAATCATAAATTTCCCAATGAACAGAATGGTCCAATTTCGTTTGAGCATTTCATTACTCTTAAATTCTTTGTTCTAGTTACGCTTTTATTTAAGAACTGTGAATGTGTGTGGGGAAACATTAGCCAGTATTCACTTAAAGTTAGTTCTGGGGGAGCCATCTGGCCAGCAGGCCCATTCCTGGGATAAGCGCGGAGGGAAGCTCCGGGGTGCAGCGTACGGAGCCAGGGAGCCCGTGCGGTGTCGCTGGCCACGCGGCAGCCGCCTTCCCTCTGCGCTCCGCTCTGTCAGGGCCTCTTGGGGACGGGAGGAATCTGCCATTCCCACCTTGTGGTCCTCATCCAGCCGGGCTGCCACCCTGGGAGCTGAGAATCGTTCCTGTATCTTCTGAGTATTTCGTATTTATAGCTGAAATGCATTCAGTGCAGGAAAGGGACCAAAACTAGAAAACTCTTCTATTTTTCCTCAGCGTATATAATCTGCAACTTAGATTTGATTTGAAGACTGTGTCACCGTCACTGCTGAGGAGGCTCATGCTGGCGCCGGCTGTCTTGTCAGCTTACGCTTGACACTGACACTGAGGTGGCCCACTGTAAAGACGCTTTTATTGCTTTTATTTCCACACAGAAGGGAGGAAAAGATCTCTGCTACCTCCAGGATCAGATTTTGCCTGGCAAAGTGAGTATCTCTTAAAACTGTTGCAGAGAAGATGAACAAACCAAACCACTCGTGTACTTCAAATTAGCATGCTAGGCGCTGCCCCGGCGTGGTGATGAGGAGGGGAGGGTGTTTGGAGCCCGGCTACGGCAGCGCACAGGATGGCAGCGCTGCGCTCTGCTGAGGTGAGCCCGCTCCGCACCCGAAACCACGCGGGGTTTCTCCTGGACAACCAACACTTGCCCTCCGCTTGAATGTTTTTACCACGTGAGTGGTTAGCTGCTAAAAGGACCGAAGCTCTGGGTGCCAAAACTACGAGAATAGTGAAAGTTGCTGAAATGCTGCCTCAACGGCCCCTGGTGAAGCCTCTTTCATTACAAACACAGTGTCCATTCGCGGTGCATGAGGGCTGTGATCAAAGCAGGCCGAATGCTGTAAAAGCACACATAAATACACACATCCTCTGAACTCGGCAGGAGCCGGAGTTTCACTCTCAGGCCCTAATTTGCAGCATTTGAGATCTAATTAACATTAAACTGCTACAGCAGTACACGCAGAGCAGGAGACGGGAGGATGCCATGGGTACGCGGCAGCTACCAGGCCGGGGCTATCCAAAGCTGCTCCCGCTAAACCCCCTGCTGTTAGCAGACTTGCAGCTTTATTAGCGGAGGCCTTTACAAGGGGGAGCTTCTGCCCTTCCAAAAATATCAGTAAATGACTGAAAAATGCAGCGAGGCCAAGGCTGCAGAAGTTTCTTGGTGGATGCAGGGGGCACCAGGGCCAGCAGTGGCTGCGAGGTGGCAGCAACCGACTTGCTCCAAATCCTTCAGCCTGGGAAGGGGACACTGTCTCCACACGTGAAATGGGCTGTGGTGAGGGCGCATCCATGACTGATGTGGAGGGGAAATCCAATACAATCCAGCCTTTGAAGCTGGAGGAGAAGAGTGAAATCCCCTCTCCTGCACTGCAGCTCTGCAATGTCTAATCTGTGATTTCACGGAGGAAGGAGACCGTACTACTTAACTCCTTTTAGGAACCGAGGCCTTGACTTATTAACTTGCCTTATGTATTGCCCAGTTTCTGGGAGAAAGACCATTAAAAAGGCTGCACTTGTGTGGGGGTGGTATTGTTTTAGAAGATGTCTTTGTTAATTAATATCCACTGAAACATCACCTAGGAGATGGTGTCTCTGTCATGCAGCCTCGTACTTCATGCCGTAAAAAGTAACTCTCTTCTCTAGTTCATTAAATTATGTTGTGGTGAACTTATCTCCACTGGGTCTCAATTAGGAAATGAAGCCGGTGCCTTGAGAGGAAAAGGCAGAGAACAATCAGAATATACTGAATATATAATGCGGCCTGTAGAAACCAGCAGGAGGAAAAACATGGTTGGCAAATGTGTAGGCAGTGAGAACGTGTCTCTTGAAGATCCCCGTGCAGAGAGGTACGGTGTGATTAGACCACTACATTTGGAGCATGTAGTGTTTCTCAAAATTTGTCTTTTGGAAGGTCAATAACTGTAATTTTACTGTAGTAAATATGCTTTTTCCTTACTACTCCATTTGTCTCCATTTTTGCACGCCTGGAAAGTTTTGGTGTATTGATTCTGGACTTGCTTTCTAATAACATTAATTATAAAACCAACAATTTTAGTGCTACCTTCTAATTTAATTTAACATTTTGTTTTCAGTAATATTTTTGTTTTTCTTTTTTTAACCTAAAATATGTAGCAGAAATAATATTTGTAGATATTTTTATGTGCAAAATAAACACCAAAATCTCTCATAATTAAGTAGTGCCAATGATGTAGAACTAAAAAGGAAGTTAAATCAACTTTTGTTTTCTAAAATTCCTTTCCTACCTCTCTTTGTGGATTATGCACATTTTTTGTTCCTTCCATTGCACGTTATTCTTTGCAAATAGTACAAGCCTGTCATTACAATGGTTTGCTAAGATTTTTTTGTTTTATTCTGCAAAATATAGAATAATTTGAGTAGTGTTCAGGGGTACTGGGCAAATATACCACTGGAGCAGGTGGCGATGGCACTGGCTTTCCATGCAGCAGTGAAACCATCAACATATATGTGTTAATACCTGACTTTGTAAGCTCTTGAGTAACTTAATTACATGCTTAATTCCCTTGAATAGCATGCGCATGAGCAGCTCATAGATGCAGAATAATTGGAATTTTAATTAGGTAGTAACTTAAGGATGCTGCCTGTTTACAAGGTAATAACATGTCTTGAGCTAAATGAGTGGAGGGGCCATTTTCTATTAACAGTGTGTAAAAAGATAAAGAAAGAAAAAGAAAAAAAAATCTGTTGGTTGGTTTCTAGTACTAACCTGGACTGTTCACATTACTTGGCTGTGCCCACCTAAGTGAGTTCTGTGGCTGAGAGAACTGTGTGCTTTTTGGCACCTGAGCGGGATGCCGCTCCTGCTTGGGCTCTTGCTGACCAAAGTGTTCAGGGTTGAGTTGTAAATGGTTTTAGTGGACTGCATTAAAGTCAAAATGAGTACAGAATTGCTTTGCTATAAACAGGCATTGTACAGAAATTACAGTACCTACCCAGATGTTTATATATTTAGTATTGTGACTATTTGAATATGCAGCTTTCCATTTGTTTGCAACTGAGTAGTGAAATCAAAATGCTTTCTTGCATAAGGTAAATAACATTGTGTCATATTTTTCCTAACAACTTCATGTACAATTAGGAGGACCCAATTAGAGTTGCATTGGGTTTGCTCAGAACATCAGTGGTTGCTACCTATAATTTCTCCTGGGGCTTGACTTACAGACATTAAGCTCTGTAGAACTTTATTAGAAAATCTTGGGTAAAGAAAAAACAAACAAATTAAAAACCCCAAATCCTCACACAACTGGAGATGAGGAGTGACTTCCTTCTGCCCCCATGCCTCCTCAACATCCATTGTGGAAGCACAATTCCAGTAATACTCTAAGATAATTCTAAATCCAAACATGCCTTTGCTTGTTCCAATTCTGCAATTCTGTAAAACTCAAGTCATTTAGTCGCCTTGCACATGTCAAGTGGTGCCAGATCCAAAACCTGTCACTTATTTTGAAAAATAATTATTAATATGGAGAAAATGGCACTGATGTCTGCAATGAGTATATCTGTAGGGCTTACACAAGAAAAATAATTTAGCTTTTTGTGCCCTCTTGAATGGTGCTAAAGCAGTAGTTAACTGACACTTTTGATGCTGATACACAAACAAGCCATAATAGAGAAGAAAGCCACCTTTAATTTCAAGCTCCACTAGAATCGTGAAGGGAAAATTAATGTTTGCTAAATGAAAAAGACTGATACTAGTGGAGAGAGGAGGTTTTGTTTAAGCTCTTAGGGAAACATTAATAACTTTGAGAAGTGGAAACATACATTATAAAATATTTTTAAATGCCAGAAAGCCTTTTAAACTTACGTAAGCTCCTCAAAATGGTATCAGGCTTTCAGATCAGTAAGCTGAATGACAGCTAACACACGTAAGGAAATTTGTTAGTGCCAACACATTTTCTATGAAAAAAAAAATAGAGAGTCGTATTTAGAATGACTCTTTTGAGGTGAAATGAAGTTTGTGGATCAACTCCTGCAGGTTCCTGCAGTGCCAGGTCCTGGGGCGTTTCGGAAGCTTATGGCTCTGTTCCCGGGATGGCCTCGGGCGCCCGCCGAGCTGTCCGCCGTGCCGCGTTGGCCGCCGCCGCGCTACCAAGCACCACGAGCCCACGGCAGGGGCTGCTTGTTGCTAGACACAACAGAGGAGTGTCAGCCTCTGGCGGCCTTCAAAATAAACTTTAAAAGAAATAAAATCTCGTTTTTTTTAAAATAGTATCTGAGAATAAATGCTCACAGAAAAAGAGAGGATTTGGGAAACCAGTGGAAGCTGGAATTACATGATGTGAGTTTGATTTAGCACTGTAACATTCTGATTTTATGCTGATAAATGTTATTGGGATTAGGCAACAATGGCTTCATGCCATCAAGTAAATGGACAGTGGATATGAGTTGTCGTCTGGTGTGTGCATGTGCCACTGCCGTGGGGTTAGAGCAGGGCCAGAAAGGTGCTGGGTTCTGTCATAATCTCACAGCTAATGGGCTTCGCTCTTGTGTTTTTTGCCTTAGGCTCTCTCGTCGCAGAGGTGCCTTGCTGGAGTCCTGGCGCTGCAGGACAGGGAGGGCAGTGATCTGCAGGTGCCCGACCAGCCGCACCGCAGCCCGTGGGCCAACCTGAGGCGTTACTGCTTACAAGGTAGATTTGCTTTAACGGGCTTCAGCTAGAAAATAACTGACTTCCGAACTGCTAAACTGTGCTAACAGAAACTGTAGAAAAAACATGATGCTGATGCTCTCCAAATGCCACATCGTAAACAAGCGCTGCGGTTGTGAGCCTGCCAAGAGGGTGGCACAGTCATGAGAGCAAAGTGTGACAGGAGGCGATCTTGGTATATAGCACTTGATAAAACAGCATACGGTGCTCGCTTTGACCACTAAGCTGCAGTTCCTTTCAAAATAGCTATGCTGACAACGTGGTGCAGGCTTTGCTGTGTCCTGGGCTGGGCAGCTTTGGTCCCCCATACGAGACTCTTAAGACCTTGCTAGCACTTCCTTCAGGATAAAAATAAACAGGTTCACCACCAATCTGCAACAGAGCCATGCCAAGCAGCAGGAGAAGGAACACCGTGTCTGTAATAGCGCCTAGGAGCCCTGTTCCTACTGGCCTTTGCTTCAGCAGACTCCAGTAATTGCAGTTTTCTGCTGGGAAAAGCTCAGCTGAAGTAGTCTCAGGGGAAGGTCCATCTGTGATTGCGGTGGCAAAACCGGCGCTGCCCACGTAACGAGGCCGCTCTCCTGCTCGAGAAGGGCATCCTGCTTACCTGCCTGCAGGGACCTGGTTCTTTTGTTATGACTATTACTGATGCCGTTAGTTTTGAGGCAGATTAAATAACTGTCCTAGTTTTTAAAGAGAAGATGCAAATTGTATGAAAATGACTTTGGAAATTATAGATTAATGGCAGCTCATTTTCCATTGTGTTTTTGAAAAAGTTTCCAGTGTGACAAGAAGCTAGCAGTACGTCGTGCACAAAGATGCATTATGGAAATATATGGCTACGTGGAGTCATGTGCACAAGCCTGTAATTTCTGAGGAACAAGGTGTATATGTTCTGAATAGGCAATTAAGAGCAATACGTACAGCTACAGTAACAGTACTTGCCGCCGGGCTCCTGCAGTGCTCAGTAAGATATCTGCACCCTTGCTCCCTCGGGCCCTCACATTTGCTATAGCACCCACATACCAGCCCTGTCTCATGTCCCTCCTCCCTCTCCCAACTTTCACATCCTAATAAAGCAGAAACCAAAGAGGCAGGCTGCATTTTGTTGGAATTTGGAGGGTGAAGGAAAGGGAGGAGTCCTTGCAGGATCTCAGCCAGGAGTCTTGGCTTGGTTGTATTCATACTTTGCTTGCAACTTCTGAACTAGAGTGCAAAGACTTTGCTGTTCTTGTCCCTGTTTTCACCCTTTTGGAACTTTTGCCACACAGACCCTGTGAGATGTATTTTCCATCTTTTACCTGCTCCCAGGGAAGGGTCTATACATGCTTATTTTGTAAGTTTTAACTTATACCTATTATATGCTTTTGAATTCAGTAACCATATGGAGAGGAAAAAGCAATTGTTTCCAGTGGACTTACTCACCATAAGTAGAGAAACTTGCTACATGAATATGGAGAGGTATGATCAGCACACATACATGCACCAGACTCATCTGTACGTGTGTGCATAAACTGCCTTTACAAAATGCAGAAGTTATTCCTGTATTAGCCCACTGGCCCCATCAGAACCGTCCCAGCGTGGACAGGTCCCCGCACTCATGTTGCGGCTTGGGACAAAGGCAGCGCGGGCCTGGCTGCAAATGTACAGCTACTTGCCCAAAGCAAATGTATTGGCTGTTTAAAAATAATAGCATGATTACTGCAGAAGCAAAGGTGTATGGAATTCAAGGAGAAGGGCGTTTAGTTTCTGTCCTGTGTGTGACTGTCCCTCCTTCCACCCAGCCCTGAGCCCCCCCATCCAGCCTGCTCTAGGACAGTAACGTTCTCAGTGCAAGTCCAGATACCTGTTGTGAGGTTATCGTCTCTTTAATGACCAGAAGAATATCTGTTGAATTGAATATATTGGCTTGGGAAAACTATTTTGGTCACTCTGCCATAAATGTATCTGCTCAGAATGAAGCACATTATATTAAGTACAGGCAGTATGTTCGTCAGCCAGCAAAAAGGCTCTACACCCGCTATCCAGGGCATATATACTTTGTAGGCACTGGTTTCCAACAGATAAATGTAATCAAGGTTTATATGCTCACAGAAGCCAACAGGATGGGATTGTTTCACTCGAAAGATCAGAAGAAAATTGTAACTAATGTTGTGGAAAATTACTTTGATATTGCTTTCTCAGTACAGCATCACAATTAGGTAGTGATGTGAAGCACAGGGAAAGAATAAATGAATAGTAACAAATCAACACAAACAGCTACTGTCAGGAGTGCTTTGCTCAGTGAAAGTAATGTAAGCATTACTTAAAGTTTTATAACTGTGGATTTTATACCAGTTTAAGTAGTACATCAAGGTCTCACCATCATGCTTGCTAAGACTAAAACAATCAGGAACAATTTCCAGAACAGGCAGATACAACTAAAGTACCAAAGTATTTTTATTAATCTTGTTTCATAAGTTGCACCACCTTAAATTAAAGATGACTGAATATACTAACAGTGAAAAATGCCCTTTTAGTCAATGTAAGATTTTGCTATGCTGCTTTTTAGTGGAAAATCTATTGACTTTTCTATAGCTTTTCTGGTGAGGTTCCTGGTAAAGGCATTTTGCTACATAGTAACTACATGGAAAATACAAACCCAAAGGGCAATCAAGTAAAACTTTGCCATACAGAATGACACAAGCGTTTGTTCAAAGTCAGAGTGAGCAATCAGAAAAGCAAATTACAGCAATATCCAATATCCATTAGAAAGAGACACCTTTAGGAGCAGGATGTTCTGAACAAGGAATGGAAAGCATCCTTTTGGCATACCAAAAATTTCTCTTGTGATTGACAGATTTTGCTAGGAGTCTTTCTAGTAAGGAAATATGCCTAGCAATTTTTTTAATGAAATGAATGGATATTTTCCCCATGTTACTAAAGCTGTCTAATGTGCTTTAGTGATAACTAGTACTATTTTTAGAAGCAGTGGATATGAAGAGTTTCTGAGCCGACTGGGAGCAGCAAGTGTTTAACTTGCCTGAAAATCAGCCAAATAGAAGTAAGAGTAATTGTACTGAGCACCTTTTACCCTAGGATACAACCTGGCTCTTGTTAATGTTAATAGTAATTGAATGTGAGTATCAAGCATTTGATTAGGCACCTTTGGCAGTAACAGTGTGGTTGGGAGGATCATTTTCAAGGCATAAAGAGCTTTACCCACAAAAATCTGCCATGTTGTGCCTGAGGTCCCTCGCTGGGAACTGAGAGGAGGGCAGAAACCTCAGTTTAAACCTGCCTTTTACCTAAGCGTGCTTGGTTGTCTCCTTCCGCATTTATATCCTCAAAAATCACTTCAGAGAGTATCCCAATCAGCAGTCAGCTTTTGAGAGCCTGGGGATGGAAGGAGCAGAGCTGAGGCAGATCAGGATGTGGGGCCAGTGCGGAAAGAGTAGGAAAGAGCTTGCATGAGACATCATGAGAAATTCCTTTTCTTCCAGAAGTAACTAACTAACATTTTAATATAAAGCTACATGCACTGATATGCACCACAGTATTTCTGCATGTGCTGCCTCTCTGTCCCATGCCATTTCTTTCCACTCACCCCCAACCTATTTCAGTCAGAGCTGGAAGAGGGACAAAAGTTTCTGAGATAGAGATACTGTGAGTTTGTTTCCTAAGCTCAATGGAAACTGATGACTGGATAGAGGGAGGATCTCAAACCAGGGATCCTACTAAGAAAAAGACATATGTGGAGCTAGGTGTCACTGGTCCTGCTTGCACCATCAGCCTGAGTTAGGAGAGGAGGATGTTGGACACGCAGAGCAGGGAGAATTAGGAGACCAGAGAGGAACTTCAGAGATTATTGGCAGGGAGAGCAAAGCAGTAAGGACAGGCTGGGGGAGAAAGAGAATGGGATAAAAGCCTTCAGAAAGTTGGTTTAATAATAAATGAAATAATAAAGCAACATGTTTTTGTGCACAGGCATGACTGAAGTGCTACGGGACTGTGTGAACAGGAGTGCTGCTGGGTCTGCCTGAACAGGCTTTGACATCCTAGCACAGGTAGATCTAGGTAGGACACTGAAACGTTACCCATTCAGTTTTATGGTAATAACCTTCTAGAGGAGAAAAAGGGAAATGGTTCTTTCCCAAGCACTAGATCCTCTGCAATTGGGGACAATTCATTTTCCTAGAGATTATGGCACAACTACAGCTTATTGAGATCTAATATATAGCTAGTAACAGTCAGAAGGGGGATCTGTTCTCAGGCTAAAATGAAAGCCTGTTTACCACTGGGAAGGCTGGCCCTGACCATGCACTTGGTGTCTCGGTGGTAGAGGTACCTGCCTGCTTTCTATCTTGCACACATTTTGTACAGTCACAGCTTTTTTGAGAGCTTTTTCTATGAAACTGTGGAGTTGTAATTTCCACATTCTCCTGAGAATGTACCGACTTCATAGTAGTATTGATTCCAAATGAGCATGCACAGGGTCAAACGTGGCCAGTAGTTCCAGTTTTAAAATGCAGCTTGCTATGCATCCAGGTATACGAAAATAAATTACAAATGTACTAAAGTGACTGGTAATCCTCTGCTGTCCATGACACATTGCTGGTTCATAATGTCTATGGTTTCAGTTGAGTGGATGTTTTCAAAATTGGTATGCAGTTGGACTAAATAATAAACTTATTAAGGTATAGATTTTTTTAGTGACATGGAAATAAGCACTTAATAAACCTGGACTCAGAAAATAGCACTTAATGGAATGTTTTAAGAATTCTCTGCATTAGGGTTCAGCTCCTTTAAAACTGTTAATAATACATCAACATGTACACCACCATGCCCACTGTATCATGAAGATGACAACTGAATAGGCTTTTTGTAAAATAAGTGTGTGAAAGGAGAATTCCTGTGCATATAGGAGAAAACACAATAACCACCTCTGCATGGTGGGGCATTGTGATGAGCACAGAGTAACCCCATTGGCATTTGTCCTGAATCAGCCTTAATCATGGAGAAAGGAAAACAAGAGTGGTTCTGTGCATTTTCATACCTGAATGTCCCTCATTCAAAAAGAAACCACAGTTTTAGCCCACAGTTTCCTAATTCTCACATGAACTTGGTTTTTAGTAACATGAGAAGACGGCGCACTTGTGCATGAAATTTATGGAAAAGTCAATGGAATTTATGTGCATTAAGGGAATGCATCCTGAAGGATTTTAAGTTTCTTGCATGAGTCTTTGAACGCATCTCTTGCTTTGTGTCTCTGTGACATACTGAATAAAATACACAGGCAAAGGTGGATTCAGAGGCTTGTATTTGCACGAATTCTAGATTTGCAGTGGTGGAACTGGCAGCAGAAATTCTTGGCAAAGATTGCAACATAAACAGTCCATTGCTGCTCGAAACTGCTTTTTAAGCAAACTTCCCCCCTCCCTTCTTCTTTTTTTCCTTTTTTCTTTTTTTTTTTCTTCCAGAAAGTGTTAATCCACTCTAAAATAGACTTCATTAAGAAAACAGCATATCTGTGCTCAGGCAACCTCTGGGAAATGTGTAAAGCATATTAAGGATCTAAGTATGTCATACTGAACACAAAAGAGCAAATGAGCCAAACAGAAATAGAAATGCTAACCTGGTGTCTGCTGATGAACTATTTCTTCTGGATCCTGCAGATGAATGAAGACAACAAGCCCAGCTGCTCCAAACAGCAAGATGAAGGAGAACATGCATGTCAGCCTCATAATTATTGTTCTCAAATCAATCCGGTTTGGACCCAGGAAAAGGACTGCTTGCGATTTTCAGGATGCTCTTCACTCATAGTCTCATCCTCTCATCAGGAAGTCTGGCATAAAATGTCTGCAAGAGAGAAGAAAAACAAATCCCTAAAATTTAATACAGAGAACATTTATTTTTTTCAAGGTAGATTAGGTAGATTAGTAGATTTGAGTTCTTGTTAAGACCGAATAACTGATTTCTCTAGTATTTGGTGTAGCTAATTGCAGTTATCTAGCTAATTTCTGCCCTCACTGATTTCTTTTTAATTATGAATATCACTTTTCTTTTTTTTACTAATTGGAAAATACAGTGTGAGATGTCATTAAACATGTGATATGGGGAAAATGTCATGGCACTGAAACATCTCTTAAGAGTTTGCTTGCATTAAGTCAAACGTGTCACTTTTTATTTTTCGCTGGTTAAAGAATATGAAAACTGTGAAGTGAGATGATTTGGGAAAAATGATCACATAACCTGCACCCTGCATGTCAAACCTGGAGCGAGTGACAAATTGGCGGCTGCTGCTTCATCCTTGCAAAAGCAGTTGAACCAAGGCACGTGCAGCAGGTCACTGGGCAGCCCGTTTGCAGGCTCTGTGGGCACGTGGCTCTAGGGAGGCCACGTGCTCCCAGGGAAGTGCTGCTCCGGGGCTTGGATCACCTCTTCCAGGCTTGCACAGAGTGTGGAAAAGTGCAGTGCAGCGTGAAGAGTGTAGTCACGGGGAAATGGCAACAGCCTGAATCCCACCTGGGCCCATGGCAGGTGTTTAGAAGCCCCTTGCTGAGCACAGCCCTTGGGCAAATGCTTTGCTTTAAGCACATGAACTGTCCCATTGGAACCAGTGTCCACCTGGTAAGATACTAAGAATCAAAGAAATTAAAGAGCTTATAGCAGAGAGGAAAGTCATTGGTGGTGTTATGTAGCACTTACTGTAATTAATACAACACGATATGTATTATTCATTGCAATAAATGCTATGCAGATATGCACCTCCCATGCTTTCCCGTAGTGTTGAGGAGAGCCCAGTGGAGCCCAGGCAGTGGAACCAGGTCCCAGAAATGTACCTGGCTCTCCTATCTGCAAAGTATTTAATACAAGGACCCAGGGTGCAGATCAGCAATGGCCCTCAAAGGCAGCAATCACTTTGCTTTTATCCTGTTGCTAATTGGAAATGTGAGCTGGACTAAAGGAAGGTTTTTGAAGGTGATTTTCATTTAGAAAAGCGGTTTTAAGTACAGAAGGCTGTATAGCATTAGTTTGCAGGGAGAATTGGTTGTGGAAAGATAATGATTCAAAGTAATGATAACAGTGAAAGGCTTTAAAGAGTTGACCTCAATGTACCTAGAATATTTGGCATTAGTGGTAACTTCTTTGTTTTTCATAGTTTCATAACTGGTTTATAATTCTGGGGAACATACTAATGTTTTAGATTTCTAAAATGCACCAAGTAAGAACATGAGTTCTGTGATGAAGTCATTTCCGTGACTTTGACTGATGAGGTTAGTTAGTGGCAACTCTGTTTATTCGGTTTGTAAAGGAGCCCCGGGGTAAGCTCCAGGCCAGAAACGTTCCTAGGTGCTTGTATCTCAAGTGAATGCAAAGCACCGAGTTTTCTCTACACATATGCAAATTCGACTTTACTATCTGATACAAATAATGGACAGCTTTGACTGTTTATTTTTGCTTAAACCTTTTTCACCTCTTCAAAACTTCTAGCAAAGAGCTAAGTTTTTCAGCACGAACAAAGCCAAATCCTTATGAGCCCTCAGGTGGGTCTATCTAAGTACACTACGTGTTTTTCTGTATATATATGTGTGTGTGTGTGTGTGTGTGTGTATCTGAATGGCTGTCTTTGTTGCATTGTCTGCATGTATTTGTTGCATTAATACCTTTATAATCTGCATATATGTATATGCACATACATATATATATATATGTATGTTTGTATAATGCTAAATAAATTCTAGCCAAATGCTATTCCTTAAGTTCTAGATAGAGAAGGGAAATTAGTGAAGTGTGCTAAGCCCGATTAGTCCTCCGAGAACTTGTGTTACACTTGCAAACACTGTTGTTATGACTGGACATGAACAGTTCCACCTCAAATTTACTGCAGAAATTCTGTATGACAAATTGTCAGGGACTGGAGAAATGGCCAAATCCACCCATGGCAAGGTTGGTACAACACCAAAGTCACGACATCGTTTTGTACAACTGCTTGATCAGAGCTTTCTAAGAATTCCCAATTTCTAACCTGTTAACGCTCCCTGCATGCCCCTGGGGAGGAAACGCTGCCATCCCAGTCTTGCATGGGAGGTGTGGGGTGAATTTCTTGCTCGAGTTTATATATGAAGTCTATAATGGAGCAGAGATGAAGGGTCTCCTGGCATCTCCAGAGCTGCACATCCCTGTTGTGAACGCCAGGCAGCTGGTGGGATGGAGCTGGCAGGAGACACGCGATCAGCATTGAAGAGAGAGCACTAAAAAATCCCCTCCCAAATAATAGGGGCATTGTATCATTGTATCTCAGCTTAACGCTGAGTTTTAAGGTTATTTTTTATGTGAATTATACCCTTGAGCAAATACGGGTTTCTAAAACAATTATTATTAGCATAAAAAGCTAAATCATTTCCGTTGTTTTGATTTGTTGAAATATTTTTGTTTGAAGTAAAAGCAGCATCAAGAAAGAAGGTCCCTAGCCAGCTTTTAATTAGCGCGAGAAATGCCACGATAGCGTTTTCTGTCTGTTATAATATTTACATTATTGCATATCCTATAGGACATCTGTGCTCAGGATCACATAACCTTTTAGGTTAGACACTACACTCTCTTAAAAAGACCCCTCAAGATGCAGAAGTGGCAAGAGCTCCAGGAAAGCATATATTGAAAGGAGAAAAGGCTGCCTGTAGCTATGTCCTTCCAAAGAAAGACTTCCTTGTTTCAGCTACATCCTTGCAAGGAGCCAACACGCAGATAGTGCAAGGAGGAGAAAAAAAAGCCTCTTTTTCTCTTTTCAAAGCACAAACTTCCAAGATCTTGATACTGTGTGCCTGGCCTTTTCCCATCTCTATTCTCCTGTAATTATTTTTTCAATCAGTTGCCTTTAATTAACCTGTCCTAAGAGAGCCAAAGCCGCTGAACGAGCGTGGCTGTTTCATATGTGCTGAGCACGTGTCCCCGGCCCTCCTCGCTGGCTGCACCTTGCGCCGACGCATAAATGTGAATGAAGGGTGCGGGATCCTCCTTAGGCCCACAGGGTCCTCCCTAAGAAGGACCAGGATCAGAAACCGTGGTTTAAGCTCAAGTCATGTCATTTTAAGAATGAATTAGGTAAAAAACAGTAACAAAAGTGCCCGAATAGAGCGTCAGACAGCAGTTTCGTGCAGCAGCAGCCCAGAAGGCAGCAAGGGGACAGTGAGCACAGGGCCTGGGGGCTTTGGCTCCCCTTTTCCACAGGGGCAGAACGAGGGGAGGCAGCCTAGTGTGCAGCGTCATGGCCCCTCTTGGCCTTACACGTTGGATTTGTAGTCGTGTGCTTTAACCAAGCCCCCAGAATGGACAATAAAGTGTTTTTATGATTATTAGTACTACTGAGAGCACAAGAAGGTAAGGTTGCAAGCAGCTTCCAGTCTGAACTCCCATTTTCAGCAGCCCTGATCTTATTAAACAGATGGAGAGCAATTCACCAGAACGTGCAATAATGAACTGAAATATGTAACATAATTTATTCTTCCTTTATACACTTCTGTCATGGATAAAATGCCTATGTATCAATATGTTTTCCCAAGCTTTTCCATTAGTTTCCTGTATCTGCTGCCCTTGAAAGCAGCACAAGTATGCATATATGCTGATAATAATTAGCACTCAGATAGCACTTTCCAGTTCAAAGACATTCATTAATCACTGTAATACTCCTATAAATTGTGAGGTAAGGATATATGAGCATCGGGTAGGAGAATAGGTGTTGCACCACTAAAAACATTTTAAGAGAAAGTGATGCACAGCTTCAGGTTAAAATCAGACTTATGTATGTGTGAAAAAGCTTTGAATTTTATAGCAAAATTTTCAGAGACCTTTTATTTGCAAACATAGAAACAGGACAAATTTCCTCCTGCTCCCAAGCCACCCTGAAAAGCAAGTTAGAAAGGTACTGCAAACCAGGAGGATGGGAAATCTGTCCTAGCTGTTGAGGTGGAGGTATCCTCCTGGGTCTTTCGCTCCGCAGAGCTGGCTTTGAGCATGGGTTCCCTGCTGCTCCTCATGGAAAGGTCTGGGTCATTAAAGGACGCTCCATTTTCCGGCAAAGCAATTTTTGTCTTAAGTGGAAATTAAAATGATTAAAACGGAGATTAAAATCTGGGAAGAGTGACATTGCGAATAGTGCTTTGTAGGTCTGCTCTTCTGCACTTGCCCTCTGGAAGCCTAATGGCTGAACGTTTTTACTGGGAGCTCTGACATTTTGATCGTGGATCATCAAGGGAAGGCAAAAAAGAGGTACTTTTCTATAGTGACACTTTAAAGCACAAATGTCTCTGTTTAATTCCTTACTGAAGATGTGTTGGGGGCTCTGTGTGGTCTCTTCTTCATTCACAAGCTGTCAGGGTAAATGACATTCTCTCGCTAACCCACCACCAAGTGGAACAAGCGAAGAATGATGTTGAAAACTTAATAGTCTGCTAAGAACATGATGCAATTTTTTGGGTAGAAACTCAGGGATTCTGATCCATGTTGAAAAGGCTGTTTCTTCCACCGTGGCCACGAGTCGATGCTTCAAAGGATGGTGCCAAATGCCTGGAGCTTAGGATGGCTTCCCAGAAGGGGACTGTCACCCTTGAGTTGAGGTCACTGTCCTTGCATGTGGGAGCCCATCTGAGGCTGCTCTAGGAAAAACAACGTCTGGGATGCGGCTTGCCCAGCGCCACAGCCAGCTGCTTCCCAACATCTCCTAGAGGACAGGGGGAAGTCTTGGGGTGAGAGGAGAGGCTGTGGGCCGCAGCAGGGCCCGTGCGCTGTGAGGCGCCTGCGCGCTCTGCGGCGAGCAGGCAGGCGCGCCAGCACCAGCGCCGGCTCTACCTTACCCTATACATCAGCAAGACAACAGAACAGCTAAACTGTTTGCAAACATCTCCTGATTACTAAATTGTACAATTACAAATCACCTACAAATCAGTGTAAATGTCTGCTTCCCGTGTACGCGGCAGACATCGTTTCTCATGCTGTGCGCGCTGCAACGTCTCATCCCTTCCCCTGAGCCGCGAGCAGCTGCCAAGGTAGAGCAGAGTCAAACCCCACCGTGGGATTTAAAGGCAGGCAACAGCACGCAGACATCTAGGAGCCTTCAAGGTGGGGGTTGATGTGCTGCCAGCAAGCAGCTTGTGTTCAACTGCAAACCCGCCCTGAGGAGCAGAGGTTGCCTTGGATGGGCCCTGCTCCTGGGACGAGACGCCCGTGTGTTGGTGGTGCTGCTGGGCCACTGCGCGCGGAGATCTCCAGGGAAGCCAGTTCGGAGATTCACAAATGCGTAAATATTTTTATCAATAAAACTTTACCTAGTAGAAATAAAATCTATGTTGAACTTTAGCACTGCTCTAGGGCATACGAGGAAGTTTGGGAGGTGTTTAAAGCTGGGGTCTGTGGTGGGTTTTTCACTTTTGCTGAATTTTGTGTGTCCTGAAAGAGCACCATAGTGGAGCACTCACTTTTATGTGATATTAAAATGATTTTATTTAAACTGTATAATATGGCTAGAGACTGGGATGTTGACAGCAGGCAATTAGCTGAATAGAAAAAGAAAGCAAAATATTACTATTTCAAGAATATTAGAAAAAGATTTGCTGTTTCTTCTGAAGTTATCACTTCTGGCACATGAGCTGTGTTTCTCTGCATCGTATAAGCAGCTGCTGTTCCTCATCTCCGAGCTGAGACAGGCACGCAGTTCCCTACTTCAAAGCACTTACAGAGGCAGAAGGCCTTAAAAAAGATGGGCCACTAAGTTTTCCTGTCATTCAAGTATCCACCCGCTGCTTTACCCCTGACTTCCAGAGCAGGCTTGTCATGACATTTACAGAAGTAAAAAAAAGGATTTATAAACATTATTCATATTCACCAGTAAACACAACTTTTTATAGCACTTTTACAAATGCAGACTGGGTACTGAAGGTAGAGGTATTAGAAGTCCTATCATTCTGTAGCAGTCAGCACTCCTTGGAAATAGGAAATGCAAATTAATCCCGAGTATTATGGCCCAAATCCTCTAGCTTCTTTAGCAGAGAGAAGTAGGAAACTATAATCCCTTGGCTGCCTCCATTCTCCAAATGCACTTTGTCGGGTGCTGCATTTTATGTCACTGTGTTCTTGCTCAGTTACCACTTCAACAAAAACTTTGGTTTTCAGTGAGATACTCTGTGTGTGTGAAACGCCCGGCTGTGCCTTGGCTGTGCCCGGGCTGTTCCTTGGCTGTGCCCAGGCTGTGCCCAGGCTGTGCCCGGGGCGCAGGCAGCNGTGCCCGGGCTGTTCCTTGGCTGTGCCCGGGCTGTGCCCGGGGCGCGGGCAGGTCTCCCTGCCGCAGCCGGGTGCGGGGCAGCCGCAGCTCAGCCCACGCCGCGGGCACCGGCCTGCCCCGCCGGCTGCCCCCCCGACTGCTCTGCGCTCCCGTCCCTGCTCTCGCTGCGCCTCTGCCCCTTCCGCCGCTCTCACAGAAATGCTCCAGCTAGGCAAAACAGGGGGCTCTCAATGCAAAGAGGATCCTGGAAATCATAGCAGCCTCTCTTGATCATGTATATATGAATCTGTATTCTCCGAGAAAGCAGAAGGCTGCACAACTGTATGACAGGGATGACTGCACGCTCCTGAAATATTCTTCTTCAGTTCTGCTTGAGCTACTTCACTCATCCCTTCTGCAGGTTTCTTAGCTAGTAAATAAAAACACTGTCTTTCAGAAGGCACAAATGCACCTGGAGTCCACCAGACTTCCAGAGGTACCCAAGCAAGTGAGCATCCTATGCAGATTCCCTTCTTTATGGCAATATTAAGCAAATGTACATTGAAATTGGCTTGTTTAGATTAATTTTCTGTGAAGTTGTTGACAACTGTTGTCATGAGAAGGAAAAAAATAGGACAGAGTAAAAAGATGTTATGATTTGCTGTATATGTATATGCACTCGAACAATATGTTCTTAGCTGTCAGGTAAATATTTTATTCATATGCCATGTCTCTTGGTATCATGAGATTTTAGGTAGTTTTTAGAGCTGTAATTTAGAGTGCTTTTATCCTTGTGTGGGAGCCCTGCCTTCCAGTGTCACAGCTTTACTTTGTGCCGTAGGTAACACAGTACAGGCATGTTATGGTGTGGAGGTTGGTGTTTCCTGAATTTTATTTCCTTCTCCTAGAAGATGAGCTTATTTTAAGTGGAGATCGTTTTCTGGGAGTCTTGACCAGAAAAAAGGACATGAAAACCATAGAACAGTCCTCGTAAAGTAGGAGTTGAACACCTCTGTCATGAGGGAGGGAGGTTTTAATTCTGCACTTGAGGAAATAAAGCACAACAAAATTTCTGCAAAAGCAGAGAGAAAGCTGCCTCCTGGCTCACACTGTGCCTGGTTCATTGTGATGCTACTATGGTTACTTCAGAGGAAGAAAACAGCCTTCCCAGCCCTGAACGCCTGTGTGCCGCCGCGGCAGCTGAGTGGGCTCCTTTATTGACTAAAGCAATTTTCATAACTGTGTGCATCAGACTGCTTTCACCTCATACTTGCTCCCTTAATCCTTCTAGCCATGATGACTAATTTGTTTCTTATTGGAATTTCACAAATGCTTTCTGCCTAATGAGAGATCACCATCTGTTTAGTCAAGGTACTTTTTCACTTAAACTGTGCACGTATGTCAGACATAAGTTATTTCCTGTTGTTCTTGATTTGGGCAGTTGAAACAAAGCAGCTAATTAAAAGGAGATACTCTATAAGTAGACCAAGTTGGAAAACCCTTTTTTTCCTCCTCTAAAAAACCTGCTATGCTTTCTTTCCATCTGAAAATGGCAGTGAGGGCAGAGAGCCCCTTGGCATAGGGAAGGGATATGTTGCTCAGCCTCTCAGCACCAGAGGAGTGGGATGGTCGCTGTGTGCAGAGGGGAGGGTTTGCACGTGATGCACCTCTCCATGCACCCAAATATCTGGCGTTCAGACAGAGGAAATGCATGGATTTAGAGCAACCAGTCATCTTAAATGGAAGAAGATTTTGGGGAGTGAGCTGTAATGAGACCTTGAATAAGCTACCCACTCTCCCTTTAAAATCCATTCTGCAGTGCTAGGGGAAGGGGAGAATATTACTATTGGTTTGCTGCTACTCAGTTATTTTTAAGAACCTCTTGCCAGATTTGTAATAAGAACAGATAAGGCAACTGGCTGCTGGGCATACTTTTCTGCTGTAAATATTGGAGATCATTAAATGTCACTGGGAAGGCTGCTGCTGTTACACTGATACCCTATAGGAATAGATAGACTCTGTTGACTCAGTGCGTTTGACACTGGGCTCTGTTTTGCAGCTCTCCTTTCCCAGCTTCTGCACTGGGTGAGATCTCTCCAACCTCCAGTCCTTTCCNGCTGCTGGGCATACTTTTCTGCTGTAAATATTGGAGATCATTAAATGTCACTGGGAAGGCTGCTGCTGTTACACTGATACCCTATAGGAATAGATAGACTCTGTTGACTCAGTGCGTTTGACACTGGGCTCTGTTTTGCAGCTCTCCTTTCCCAGCTTCTGCACTGAAGCACTCTGCACTCTCCAACCTCCTGTCCTTTCCTCCCCCCTTCAGCTAGAATGCAGAGAGCCTCAGTGATGCTCCCAAGGGTCCCTCAAAGATGCCTGTGACATAGTGTAATCTTCAGGAGAAGCAAAAAAAGCCTTTCTGAGTATTGCTGTGCCTAGTGCCAGTGATTCAGCTGCGCTCCCAAGACGCTTGCTGGCCAGTTGGCTCCAGCCAGCGAACCGAGCGGCTGCAGCAGTGCTGGTGCTGGTGCTTGGCCGCTCGCAGCGCCTGTCCTACGCGGGGTGGGAAGCGCCGCCGGCCGGAGCCTCTGCAGCCCCCACGGGTACCGCAGCGCTCGCTTTCCAAGAGCAATCAGTGTTAGTTCTGAGGTTTGTCCCATTTTATGGTTCCGTAAAGGGTGCCAGAGGACCTGGGTTTTGCCTGGACATAGGCAAAACATAGGTCCTGTGTTGCAAGCAGTAAAGGCAAGCTGAGACTAAAGAGGCGTGGAGATTCCTTGCTGGAATAAGACTGGTAGGACTAATTCCAGAGGGAGTCTGCATACACAGAAGCATCAGCATTTGTCCTGCCAATAATATGTGTCCAAATTTATCTTTCTTTTTGTTATGCTTCCTATCAGTATATCTGGGTGCAATCACAATCTTTAGAGTTTCTTCTTACAATACTTCTCCAAAGGATAATATTTATATATACATATACTTTTTTTTTTTTTAAATGTAGGGATATATTGTTGGAGGGAGTATGTGATTTGCCCAAAGCCATTCACAATATTTCCCAGGAAAGCAGTAAGTGATGATAGTTTTCTAATGGTACAGATAAAGACTGTAATCATGAATTCATAAGAGGCAGATGAAGCTAAACTTACCCAAATATCCTTCTTATATATTTTTCAAATATCTGAACAAATGCTTTTAAATACAAAAACACATGGGGTAAAATGTGAATTTCAGGGAGTGTTGCTACTAGTAGCATGACCACGATAGTGTCACTATTGATCTACTCTAACCTCATAAAACTTGCAAAGAACCCCCAAATGTTGCTGTAATGCAAAAGGTGCCCTAAAACGGGAAGGCTGGAGCCAGAGGAGTGTGAGTGCTGCCAGTTTCACGCCCTGTGCCACCCCTGCACCGGCGGAGCAACGCTGCTCTCATGGTGCTTAGGGAACGTCCAGCTCTGCCCAGCGCTCGTCATGGAGCGACAACCTAACGATGGAGCCCGTGGGCTGCACTAGGGACTTTACCTTGTCACTGGCAGCAAATGCGTCCGCGGTGCCCGCTGTGCTCCGCGACATCGCCGGGGCCGGCCGCAGTGCGCGAGCAGGGCACTGCTCAAGTCTCCACTGCCGAGTTCTTGTGTCCAGGTGAGATTATTACTTAGCAGCTTTTCTGCTTTGGCCCTGCTGTAGATTATCCCAGGATAAACTAAGGAAACTGCATTTAAAGCAGTACTACAAGGTTTGTAATTTGTCCACAAACAGACCAACCACAGAGACACTACAGCTTCCTAACAATTTTTAAATAAATGTTTATTTTTACAGCCCTTTCTGCCCTCACCCCCCGGCTGTTCCCTGATGAAGGCCATGCTGCAGCAGCGCTGCTGCAGAGCCGGGCTGGGTCAGTGCACAGCAGGTGCCCGCCTTGCCCCATCCAGCTCAGCACTGTGTCCCTAAAACTGCCTGCAACCCAGCCTGGTGGCTCACTGCTTCCTAAATCTTGCTCAAAGATTTCCTGCAAACCCCCAAGCTTGCCCTTATAAAAACCAGTTATGTTTTTCCTCCTGCAAACTCCAGCAGCAGAAAAACCCTCCTAAGCCTAATGCTGATACGCGTCCTCCCCGCTCTGTGCACTAGTGTGTCACAGCTGCACTCCCTGCGCTTCCAAGAATATCCACAGATAGAGAATTCTCCACAGAGGCAGACGGCAGCATTTACCCCTGGGGCTCAGGGTTCACTTCTGCCTCCAGTTCTTGGGGACTAACCTTGTCTCAGCCTGCGGGCACCTCTTCACCTCAAGCCACCCCCCGACTGAAGGAAATTGCCAGGCCCCAAGTGCATAAATATTTGCACCAAGTTATCCAAATTTTAAATCAAGACCTTAAAAATAAAATACTTACTGACCTTTTAGTTCATATATAATTAAAACGAGTTCTAATGTTGTGTATATAAATAATAGATAGCTGTTTCACAGATCAATGCCTTCTGCTTTATAAGAAACATTTTTAAGTAAAATTATTTTGCCTTTGAGTTTAATAGGAAATTTTGATGTGTTAGCAACTCCAGGTTGATCTCTGTACATTTTTCAATTGTAAATTGCACTTTAAAAATGCAAACAATTATTAATATTGATTTGGACTAAAACAATATTGAATTTCAATATATTTCTGGCTCTTTTATGAATTACCCTGCACAGCCGATGTGAATATGATGAAAGAGTGTTTGCACGCTCAATTTCTTTTTAGCAAGAAACCTTGAGGAGTGCAAGTTGTGTTCAGGCTGATAATGATAAACCTACACGTTTTGGGAAAAGACGACTACCTTAAAGAATCTCAAGCGAAGCATAAAAAATTAATATTCCCTATATAATGCGGTTCCTATATCATGCTTGCTGAACTTCTGTTATTAACAAATACTGAGAATTTGGGCAGAGCGCAGCCCGCTGCCGAAGCCCTCTGTTCTGGTTATGCTTCATGTACAATTACCAAGCGATGTCAATCCATCATTCCGATTCCCCGTGACTAAGGAGGGGGAGGAATATATCCATGTCCTGGAACGCTGTAAGGTGCCCCTTTATTTAAGTGCCATTAAGTCCATGTTTCAGCTCCGCAGCCATCTCAGAGCTCTGGGGTTGGGGGGGTTGAGCCTTTCCTCCAGTTGCAGCAACAACCTCGAGGCCTCTTGGCTTGTTCAGGTCCCTTGCATCTCCCAAGCGGCCTCCAGCTGCACCCACAGTACCCAGATTGCCCAGTTTGATTTCCCAGGGAAAAATCTATTTTGCCAAACCCCATATTTCCACAGAGAAAACTTTGGTTGTCTGAAAAGGGCATTTTCTTCCTGAAAAGTCCTCCTGATGGAAAATTCCCCAGCCAGCTCTTTTCCAGCTTTTCCCAGCTCTTTTCCCACATTGACTGAAAACAACTGGAACGTGGTGACGTTCCCAGCGTGCCCCCGGAGCGGCTGTTTCGGTGGCGTCTCAGGCGCGGGGCTGCTCTCCCGGCCATGCAGCTCCGAGCGCTGCTGCGCCGGAACTCAGTTGCACGTAATGAATGATTAATCATATTAAAGCACTTAACCCTGAACAGCGTTGTACTTATAAATAAAATAAAATCCAGAAAGCATTTATGACATTTAATATTTTTAAACCTCATTATTTTGGAGGGTGTGATGCATGAGCTTTGGGCACTTGAAGTCGGTACAGCAGAAAAATGAAACGAGGTGTGATTTTCCTTTACTGTACATGACGCAGGTATCTCCCAGGATAATTTCACCCATCTATGAACAGAGTAGTAGAGTAGCTATGAGCAAATGCCGTTGCGTTCCTTCATTTCACAGGTAATCTTGTTTCACAGTTTTATGCTCAGGTTCCCAGAAAACTCTGCTCACCTCTCACTGTTTTTTCTTGTTGTAATAGCGTCGCGGTTTTGGTTAAAACCAGGCGGTCTGCTGTGTCAGAATGACTTTTTAACGCAACGGTCGCTTTCAGAAGATGGATTCGTATTTTGCCGCGTAGAGCATGTGCTCCCTAACAAAGTTAAGTATAGTGCCCTCAACTGTTAATACTAATAGTGTGGCTATAACTGTATTCATGCATGCATATATGCATGAAATATACTATATACTGATACATGATACACCTACAGGCTCCTGTTTCCAGGAAAAAGAAAAACAGAGGCTATATCAGTTTCATGCAGTAAATGCATATCATAATTCCTCTTGGTAGATAAAATTCTTTTTTTTAAGACCGAAATAAAATGTTCCTGTTAATTTTTCCTTAGCCAGATCCAGAGCCTGCTTACTGCCTAGGTACACTTTAACCAGAGCAGTTCTGGCTGCAGAGCAGAGTTTGTGCAACGGCCGGCGCAGGGCTGACGTGCTGCCACTGGGCTGCTGGAGCCCAGGTCTGACTCCGTGGCCAAATCCCAGTGGATTCCCCTAACTGAGCAGGAGGAAGCATGCAGTAGGTGATGGGGTGCTTTCTGATTGCTTTATCAGTGATCTATGCCATTAATAACCATGCACTCTGTCTTCATTGCACTTTATTTCTCAGGAAATTCCCTTCCTCATCCTGCTTTTAGGCAGTGAATTTCAGTTCTCCATGGTCACGCTCTGCTTCATGCTACCTATGAGACTTTCCCTGCTGCCTTAACCCAGCGCTCGCATGAACTGCCGCGGGAGCAGATCCCATCCTCAGCACCTCTCTGTCTGATCTGAGACCCCTTTGAAACACTGGATCTGGATTCAAAGTGTTTCCCAGCACAGAAAGCACTAGGAGAACCTCTCTCCCACAGATAGACTAGTATCATAGCTGCGTCCAAAACAGTGCGAGAGATCAGCTACGCAGAAGGAATCGAGAGCACTGGGAGCAGCGGACGTAAAGCACCTGCTCCTTCCTGGCTGGGAAGGAGCCACTTTGGGACATGCTGAAACACACAGAGCTATTGGGCTTGTGCCGTTTGCTCTAGCTCCCTTGCTGCCTCCATTTATCTTTTTCTCCTTCTTGCTTCACCTTTTTCTCTTATTTTACTGAAGTATAATGAGCAGCTTCTGTTAGGGTGTTTTAATGTCAAAGCCATTAAAGCGATAACCCACGGTACGCGGGGAGTCGCAGGCAGGCAGGGGCTGCAGCAGCGCTGTGGCAGAGGCATCTGCAAGCCCAGAGTGAGCGGCTATTTCTAAACTCTCCTGAGAAGTTCCTAAGAAAAGCAGCCTTGTTGTCGCAGACTTCACTTCTCCATGAAAGGATGCAAGTGCCCAGGAGGAAGAAACCGGAAGTCTGGGAATGAGGAGGGCAGAAAAGTGGAGGAGCTGCTTGGCGTGGCGAGCCCATGCAGCATGGAGCGCGTTGCCTTGCGCCACGTGCTGCTGGCCGTGGGTTGGCCGCCCTTCGAAATGTTATGACTAATGCATGAAGGATTGCGCCTCTCCAGGCGCTCAACTTTTCACTAGCTTGAGACTTAAAAAAACCCCACAAAACGCTGTGAATCTGTCTTAGGCTCTGGGTCTCCAGGCGCGTAACCTTTAGCGCAGACGCCATGCTGGCAGCCACGCTTACCTCCCACGCGTACTGCAGGCTCGGTATAAATCCTGGGTATTTACTCTCTGCTCCAATCGTCTCCCCCGCCCAATAAATACAAAACTAAATGGCAAGAAACAGTCAAAGCAGTCTAGGCGATAGTTAGCACTGAATTTTTCTACTTGGCCCCTTATATATCATTGGTGTGTCTTTCAAGGCACCTCTGGGGACTTGAGGCGCATTTTCCGTCATCATTAATGAGGAAGTTTTCCTTGTGCTTCTTTTCATTAATGTCTAATACAGGAAGGAAAAGAAGTGCTGTATATTCACCCTCTTTTTAACTTGATGCTGCCATATGCAAATAATTAAACAAGGCACAGAAGCCACAGTTAAAAATTCTCCAAATCTTCCTCATTAAGCTAAGCAATTATCCACCAGAAGAAAGAGCTCTGAATTCTCTCCCTCCACAAGCGTGATGAAACACCCGCTTCTCACATGTCTTCAATTTTTGCCCTGGAAAACTGCATTAAATTACCTTTAAGGACGAGGACATGTGGTGGGTGCCTAGATGGTGATGGGCCGCGTGTCGGGGGTGGATGTGACTTTGCATGCGACCTGCTGGGATGTGAGCAAGGGCACCAAGGCAGTGAGACGACCCGAAGAAACCTCCTCATCTGAGCAATAATTCATCGGAAAAGAGGGGCACCACCAAAAGAAAACAGTATTTATGGAGGCAAACATATTTTCAAAGCACTGAACTAGATTAAAACCCTCAGTGTTCTATTCCTGCAATTTCTCTCCTCTGTCACCTACGCTGTCCTTGCCACCTAAGCAGCTCAGATTTTCACAGTCTGGAGCTGAGAAAACAACGCTGTTGCTCCCATTTTACAAATGAGAAAGGGAGGTAGTGTAAAGTACAGGACGTGCCTAGAGAAATGGCAATAAGAAGAGTCTGGATTTTCCACAGGGTAGGTAAATGTTCTGCTGAATCATCTCCCTTTTCCTTCATTACGGAGAAGTCGTGAAAAAGATAAAACGTTTTTTATTTTACACACAGAATATGTCAATCTGAAAACAGCAACAGGAGTTTTTAAATGTCCAGCCAGAAGTTGTGCGACTCTGCCAGGAGCTGCAACGAGGCAGCCGCCTCACAGCAGTGCGATGCGGGCGGCAGGACGAGGCCCCGCGCCTGGCACGCGCCCGCAGCGGCACCTCTGCCTGGCGCCGTGTTTGCCAAGGCAGGTATCTGTAAACTCTGTCGTCATTAAAATTCCCCACAGCGACACCGGTGCTGCCACTGGAGCGCTGTCGGAGCCTGCAATGGCATTATCTGCGAAGCTCGCTCTTTCGAGCAGTGTAAATCTTCAGCACCAGTCCTAAATAAACCTGTGATATACAGGGCATGGAACACCTATTTTTATAAATATCTCTGCAGTCAAACACTGGAGGTAGGAAGAATAACTTACCAGCAAGTAAATGGCATTTTAAAACATACTCTAACCTCACTTGCACCTGCTCTCTCTCGCGCTGCTTTACATTAACTTATCTCTGGCCCATGGCAAGGCAAAGGTCACAGCTTTTATTTACATAACACAAAATTTCTAAATAACAAGCATTAAAGAAATAAGCCTTTGCAGAAAAAAGAAATGTCTGAACCAGAAATAATAATTTAGCTTGTGAGGCTAGAAAGATATCAGCACTGGGGAATAATATGCCATTTTAACAAAGATATATAAGCACTATCACCTGAATATAGTGGAAACAGTCTCCCTGCTGGGGAAATCATCTCTCATTTCAGCTGAGGGCACCAAATTAATCTCTGGTGCCGTATATATAGTTACAGTACCCACCACTGTGATTTGAGGGACTCTGCAGCCCCCTCACAGCACAGCCACGAACAGGCACTAGGGTTGTTCACCCTGCGCCGAGCTCAGTCTCGTTTTAACACTAGTCTTTTTTGACCATTTTCGGGTAAGAGAATCTAGTCAAGCAAAAAAAAATCCATAAAATTTGTGTGTGCGATACTGGTGCTCTAGGGGTCTTCTTATAGGACAGGTAATGAGTGTAACAGGTCCTAAGAGCAGGAACATTTGCACCACACTGTCCAGAGGAGATGGATAACTGGAAAGCAGTGCCTGGGTAACGGTGCCCTTGTGGTGACTTAGACAACAGAGCTTGCTGTGCAATACTGTTGTCTTTAAATAAAGCAGGGCAGGAACGATAAAGCCAGGCACGTGTCCTGGAGCTTGGATCATCCCCTGCCCGTTTGGGAGAGGACTTGTGCCACCCTCACACTCTAACTTCTCTGCAGCAGCCGTGACAGCTACAGGCACTATTGGCAGGGAGAACACAGCACTTTTGGGGCACTCAACACGGTGAAGGATGATCGGGAAGAAATACAGAATTCATTTTCAGAATCACCTTCTGCTCCCAGCAAATGAGAAGGGCACGTGGATATTTTCATTTTCCACACTATGCTGCTGTCCCACAGGCCCAGGCTTCGTAACCAGTGTCAACTCACCAGCCAGTTGGTATTCATTACACCAAACCAGGGCAAGGCATTTCTGGAGACCTCGAGGAGAGCATATTTGGTTTCTCAGGCTTCAGAGAAACTTTGGGAGAATCCCAAGTGTGGAAAGAAAACGTGATAAGAATATTTGACTTGCAGTGAGCCATATCTGCACACACATTTCCCAAGTTACCATATTTTAGAAGGGCTTTTGCAACGGATGAGACATGACCAGTCCCCCCACTCTGCTTCTCAGAGACGTAGCAAAGCTTTGCCTCTCTTTTGTAATTCAGGGCTATGGTAATCACCCTTGCATTATACACTCAGTTAAGTTACCCTTCCCAGAGGCAATGCTCCAACCCACTCCCAGGGGCACTCACATGCTAAAAATGCCGCCTGTGAGAGAACAGGTGAGGTGCGTCCTGCCCCACTCAGCCCTTGCCAGCGCCAGGTGGCCAGGACAGCACTTAAGGAGTGCTCAGGGACTTGGTGAGGCTTGTGGTGCGGCCTCTCTGGGGATGGTGCCTCCTGTTTGTGCACAGGGGCTATGGGACAGCAGCTCAGAGAGCATGAAGGGCCCCATCTGGTTCGGTGAGTGGCCCTACGTGAGGCCCTGCACAGTGTGAGACCCTGTGTGGTGTGGCATGAGGCCCGTGTGGCACAGTGAGTGACCCTGTGCGAGGCCCCGTGTGGCATGGTGGAGGCAGGTGCTGTGGCCCTGCGGGGCTTCAGCCCAGCCTGTGACGTGGGAACACGCTGCGTGCAAGGAGCAGGTAGATCCACAGCCCCTTCTCCACCCCGTGTCCCACACTGCCCCTTGTCTCCAGCCTGCGCAGCTGTGGGAGGCTCCCTGTTCTCATGCGCTGCCTTGAGGAGACCTGATGGGCTGGATGGTGCCATCTCCAGCAGCCCATGCCCAGCCACGGCAGTTCAGGAAACCCTTGCGGCCTTTCCGTGTGGCGTTTCAGCGCTGCCATTCCGGCCTGCTGAAGGGCTCTGCCCGTGCCCAGGTGCCGCCGTGGTCCCCTCGCGTGGGACTGCCCCGTGTCCTGCCCCGTCTCTGTGCAGCATGTGCAAATTAATGAGTGTTTCTGTTATAAAGTCTGCAAATATCTCTTAAATAAATCATTGAAAGAGTGCTGAGCCCACTACTAGGAGGAAGTTTAAGGGCTGAGCAACAAAATGCGGTAGGAAAGTGTGCCTGAGAGGAACAGATGTGGTAAATGCATGCTTTTGGGGCCTGAATTAAAGTATAATTCAGACACACACAGAAGACACATAGACTGTCTTTTAGTCACAACCCCCTGGAATACCTATATGAGTAACCTTGTTTTGGATCAGCAAGGCTTATTCTATTTATTAAATCAATAAGTGTAAAGCACATAGACCATTCTAGTTATCAGCCTCTTCCAAATGAATATCCCAACTATTTCTAATCACAACAATCCGATTTCCATTATTTTGACCTCCTTTTACTTTGGCTGGATCAATAATGCTTGATGTAATAATTTATCAACACATACCGGGAAAATTATTGATTCTACTTGTACACATTAGCTGGGAGAAAAATATGTCAGGTTGCGCTTTCACTCTGAATGCCTTTCTAGGCTTAAATTAAGCTGCCTTCTGCACCCGGATGAAGGATATTAGTGCTGTATGTGAAACAAATCACTGTAGCAGAAATGGATGTTTTACTTGCCCCGGTTCCCCTGGTGCTTTTATGGCACCCATCACTGCAATATCTGCTGCTCCGGCTCTAATTGCTGTGTGTGCTGCCTGCCCTGCCGGCGCCTCTGCTCCTCGCACCTCCTGGGGAGGCTCAACCCGAGGCTGGAGGGCGCTTTTGCTCAGTTGAGATGCGCCTCACTCATAGGAAGCGTGTGTGAACCCTGGTGTTCCCGGAGCGCTTGCGCCCCTGTGCCTGCTAGGAGGAGGCAGGATTAACGCTGGGCCCTGTGCCTTGGTACGTGTGGGGTTTGCTGGGAGCGATGGTTGGAAGAAGGCCGTGACAGACATCCATACGTTACGTATAATGCACACTACTTTCTGCCCGACAGTACCGTGCCTTGAGAGCTATCAATCCCCATTCACACGCGAGCCTCTAACACAAGGAAATCAGGTTAATCTTATTTCTTAACAGCTTCATGCTAACAGTACCTTGCGGGGAGGAAAATCAAAATAGTGCTTAAAAAAAGTGCTGAGTCCTTAAGTGGAATGAAACATTAGAAACATCCCTTCCTCTGGCAGCACTAACCTGTCAGCAAATTACTTCCCTAACACACGTGTTGTAATAGCCAATTGTAGCTGCTTTTTCGTATCCTATTGTTTCAGGAGGAGATGAAGGGACTTAAAAATTGCAAATGTTTTTCCCCTTAGATGCAAGAGCATAAATCACTGGTAATGCTGAGCTCTCTGCCTCATATTGATTCCTTTGTGAACTAAGCCAGATGGGTTCAGATATGAGCATGATCTAATATTCCCCTTAGCTTGATTTATAGGTTTCTTTGTGCATTACCTGACCATAAATGAGTCTTGCATTATTTCTTGTGTGCCTGTCAAATTAAAGAAAAATATTCTTGTTGACCTTTAAACCCGTGAGGGAAAAAATGAGTCAGAGACATTTTACTGCATGTATTACAGTGATCTTGGTGCTTACGTGCCAATTAGGAGCGTGTGATTATGAAAGAGGTCTAGTAATTTGTGTTGTGTGTAATGATTTCATTTTCCCGTAAAGCACGCAGCAGACACAGACAGTAACATACGCTACGCTGCAAAAAATCCTGAAAGAGGAAAAAAGAGGAGAACAATTTGGCACAATTTATGCCTTAATTTACAAAAACGAACACTGATTGCAAGAACTGAATGTTTTTCTAGAGAAAATAACGTTCTCTAAATCGTAGGCACAGCAAGCGGCAATGCAGCAAGGGCTGCCATGGAAGGTGTTAATAGCGTTAAATAGAATGGGCATCGCGAAGCATTTGCTGACCCCAGAGACCTCCTGTGTGAACAAAATGGACCTAATGCATATGAAAAATAATGAGCAATGTATCATGAACCTATCGTTAGAGCCCGCCCTGTGCTTGTGACTTAAAACCAAACTGTGACGGGAGACTCGGTTCTGCCTGAGCAAAGAGCTGCTGCTTAGACTGCAGGGACTGATTCCAACACTACAACCAGGACCTCTTAGCTCAGCTTTCAGCAGTGCTCCACAGCCTAATGAACCTATTATCTCCTCTGTATTTATTCCTAATTAATGCTAACAGCCATCAAATCTAGGCACTAAAAGGGAAAATATTTCCATCTTTGCATTCTTCAGTTCTTGAACTAGATGAAATATAATAAATGTGCACTGAAATGGCTTAACAGACCAAAATCCCATCATGTATCTATTCAGATTGCATCTATATTCTGTAGCTGTTTCAGTGAGAACAAGATTTTAGTCTCTCTCAAGGAAGCACAATGTGGGGCTATGCACAGGGTTCGGTTTAGTTTAGTTGTGTAAAGGTGGGGTTTTTTTGGTGCATTTTTTTAAGCTGCATCTGCCCATATTATACGCCTACTTGGTATAACCTGGTGGGTTGCCCTGGCCTTGGCCCTTCTAGGGACATGCTGGACTGGAGTTCTTCCCTGGCTTCTTTTCTCAGTAATTCTGTCTGTATTGCCAGGAAAATCCTTTCCGGCTCAGGGATCTGAGCTGAGGTATCAGGATGAGCAGCCCGTTCCTATGTTGGAAGGGCCACCAAAGGCTCAGGGCCACTCGTGTTCCTTTCTGATCTCTTGCTAAGGCTGGTGAAGCAGTGAATGCGACAATCCCCATTTTGCTTTTTTTTCTTTTTTTTTTTAAAAAAAACCACTTCCAGTTGACCTCGGTCTAAAGTGTATTCAAAGTTTTATACCTGCCCTGGGATGTACCTAAACAGCATATCTGTTTTAAGGCCAGTATGTGAGAGAAGGGCATAAATAATGGTTTTTCTTTGGTTTGAATGCTTTGTTTTAATTCCAGTAGCTGATCACATTTGTTTATTTTCATTACAGTAAGTTTCCAGTCCCTGAGAATGGGCTTCTGCTGCACTAAAGACACTTTTATTATATACGAGACTCCAAGTGATAGTCTTTGCCCAGAGGAGCTCACAATAAAAAATAAGCAGACAGAGGGATAAAAGATATGATTCAGCATCAGATGTAATTTGCTGTATGAAGCTGATCCAATTGTATTTGAAGGATTTATTTTACAGATGAAGAAACTTAGGCACAATGAAATTAAATGACTTGCAGAAAATACCACAGAAGTCTATGGAAAAGTAGGAACTAAAACTCAAATTGCCCTGTAGTTCCCAGGATGGTCCTTCTCCTTGAAGCACTGGGAACTATTTATGTTAGATGAAGACAACTACACATGCTGTACATGCCGATGTGCAGAAATTATACGGGCCTACATGGTTACGCCATGCAGCAGGTTTTTTATTCCTCTACTGTGCATCAGCCTGGCGCACTCTCCTCCTTCTGCGGGCGGCTCTTGCTCAGAGATGCTCTTCTGACTTCTAATGCTAATGGTGCTTCAGGAAATATGTTTGCTGCATAAGTGACAGAAAATATACCTTTTAACCCCTAAATTTTCTATTCTGAGCAGTATATTTGTATGAGAAGTGCTGTGACAATAAATCAAAATGAGCAGCGATTGCAGTTCCCCTTTCCATGGTGATCTATAATTGTGGATTTACATCTGGCTAAAAGACACTGTTCAGACAGTCTAGCTTGCATGGTAATAGCAGCCAGTGCTCTCCTATTTCCTCTTAATATGGCAATGGAGACTGACAGTCCCTTCGCTTCAAACAACTCTATGAATACATAAAATAAGAATTAAAACTTTTAATTTAAGACAGCGCAAAGATAATAAGGAACTATGAGTGAGACTTCAAATCGGAGTGACAGCCTGATGCGTTGTCAGGCAGAGACCCTCGATGGCTGCTGTGGGGTTTAGGTTGGACTGCTTCTGCCCTGACAAACCAAAAAAGGGAGAGAAAAAGGGAAAATAATGTCAAAGAATTTTTTAATAGTACTGAAGGGTTAACAGCAGAAGAAAACTGTTCTCCCTATGGTATTCCAGGGTTTTACTTCACAGAAAGAAGAAAAAAAAAAGCTGTAGGGTCTAGATATCTTGTTTTCTTCTTGTTTTCTTTGCTATTTCTCAGTCTGGGCAGTATAAACATCCTCTAGTTACCTTCACACTTGCAAAATAAAATCATCTTCCTCTCCCCATGCTAACCCATGCTAAAGCCACTCCGAATGTGTGTGTGTGTGTGTACGTATATATATATACGTACACACACACACACACGTGCATATATATATATATATATATTTTCTTGCATTGCCTGAAGAAGCCAGCTCGCCATGCTGATGGCCGGCAGCTGTTGGTAAGAGGTGGGCAGGGGTGTAACTGTTCCCAGAGTAAATTGGCATGTGGAGCTGGGAGGTCCCTGCCCTGGCAGCCCTGATGGCAAAGCTGGGGAGCCGCTCTGCGCCTGCAGTCCCCAGCTCCCTTCTAGAAATGCCTTTCCTTGCTGCACGTCGTGGGCACTGGGTGGGCTGTGTGCACGTGAGGAACTTGTCTGAAGTGAAATACGTCTGCCAGTGTTGAAGATAGGAAAAGAAACCCCAAATCTGCCCCCAAATTCAAAGATTTTCAACACCCAAATGAAACGTCTTTGCAATCCCAGATGTCCTTATTGGGAAATAGGCGGTATCTACAGATACAGTCTGGGCACAGAAGATGCACCGTTTTCGTAAGGCAACGATGAGATGAACTAAGGTAGGCTCTTAGGTAGGATCTATCACTACAGTCAAAGCATTAAACCCTTCTCCTTGTCTAGGGGTTTATTCCTTAATAGAAACATAGATAGCTGTGACAAAGAAAATAGCTTGTTTATCCTTTACTCACAGAATGCCTTTTTTGTATTTGTTGTCTTTACAGACAACATCTAGGCCAAAATTACCACCTGACCTAAAGCTTCCCAAGGAATGGGAATATTATTAAGATGCCTGGATGCTGGTCTGTGGAGAGGAGAAGGAGATGGGGGTAGAGACTGCAAGATGAAGCAAGGGGACGGAGGGATTAAGAACCAAATGCTTCTCTGCTCTGTGAGATGGTGAAAGGAAAAGGAGGCAACAACAGTGTGCCTGAACAGGGCTTTCCTAGGGGTTGGGAATCCATGAAGACGGCTGGGAATCAGTGGGTTACGGAATAAATCCAGCAGTGTTGGATTTAGAGAGGTGGATCCTAAAGGGGTCCCTCCCCTAACGCAGAATTGATCTGGAAAAGTATCAGCAGCCCTGGGTTTTCCTCTCTCCTCCCACAGTGGTGCACGAGGGCAGGGAGGAGGAGGAGGGAAGCGGGACTATGTCCCACAAGCCCCTGTTCAGCAGCTGGAAGATAAAGTTGCTCGTTAGCGCCAGGCCCCCTGAGACATCACTGCAGCATCAAGCACTTCATGGCTTACTGTGTGCTCTAGCAACGCGGTTATGACTTGATTTCCAGCAGGTGTTTGTTTTCCTGCCATCAGAGGTGGCTCTAGGACAGAGCCAGGGCGGTGGGAGGAAGGCAGGCTTTGCTCTACATTCCTCATCAAAGATGCGGGCTGTGGGGACAGCTGAAACGCTCTGCGCGCGGCGCAGACGTCCTCGCTTGGCCGCGTTTCTGATTGGGGTGAGCAGTGCCAGCATCTCGGGGTTTGTTTGCCCGGCCTAAGATACCTCCGTCCCCGGGGAAGGATGAGAAAGAGCTTTATGTGCCCGTCGGACCCAGAACTGGATTGATCTGGGAAATCGGCTGAGTAGTAACTAGAGAAAATGAGGTGACAGGCCTCAAAAGGGTGTGAAGGAAGACAGAAGGTTCTTTTTCTTAGGCACAGACTTTATAAATTATTTTGTTTGTATTTCCTCACAAGATTTTACCTTTCCTTTTCTGAATGCTGTCAGCACCCAGGAACAAAAGCAGTGGTATTTTGGTACACTGCTCTATTTAGAACAGCCACAAAAAATTAGGATCCAAATCATCTGCAGTGTATCATGTGACTGCATGGCAAACTTCCACCGCTGGAGTTAGTCTGGGCCGTGCTGAGCCCTTGACAGAGATCTCCCAGGCACTGGGAGAGATGAGCTCGTGTTTAGGAAGTGACAGATTTGTGTGGATCAATGATCATTAAAAAGAAAATGTCATTAAAGAGGACAGTTCAGTGCTGTATCATCCAGGAGCTGTCAATGTCTCTGCTGAAAAAATTAAAATAAAGTCATCTTAGGATGCATATTTCAAACATTTTGAATTTAATAATTAACTAAAAGGCAGAAGCAATAGATTA
The DNA here is from genome assembly GCA_013389825.1 of Crypturellus undulatus. Classification (NCBI taxonomy): domain Eukaryota; kingdom Metazoa; phylum Chordata; class Aves; order Tinamiformes; family Tinamidae; genus Crypturellus; species Crypturellus undulatus. The sequence goes on along the minus strand of VWPW01008062.1, from coordinate 634,237 downwards.
TTTCCATAGAGTCCATCAGTGTCCATTAAAAACACTGATTCTCTAAGAGGCAGGACACTATAATTTCTTGTTATTCTGTTTTAAAGCTTACAGAAACTCTTCATATACAAAGTTTCTGTGTGCAAAACTGGGTTTTACAAAAATCAGGGTGGCAACTGACTAAATCTACAAAATTCTCTGAGCTAAAAAAAGCAAGTTTTCCATTTTGCTTTGAAGAAAAGATCTTTTGATATTAAATTATTCTTCATAGTGAAGCTTTCTGTTTCAGTGATAAAAATGAAACACTTGTCTCTTGACACCTGGAGCAGTTCTTTCCCCTGCTAACTTTCGTTCACCCACTGAACAGAAAAACTAATTATTCAAATAGGTCAGTTCTCTAGGAAATAGCCCTGCGAGGGTTTCGAACAACACAGTGAGGGGAAACGGGGCTGGTGCAGAGTGATGTACAAGGGGAAAGTTGCGGAAGCGTTGGTTACTTTGACAGATTATTCTCTCTTGCAAGGGACATCATTAGTGTCAAGTTCTGCTTGGGCGTCAGTGTGAAGGGGAGGTGTGCGGAAATCTAATCCCGGCCTTGGCCACAGAAGAAACAGCTACAGTGAAAACGATGTTTTCTTGGTTTTGGTTTTTGGGTTTTGTTCTTTTTGTTTGTTACAAACATTATTGCAGTTTAATTCTCCAAGTTCAGGTTCAAATTCCTCCCTCATTCTCACCCTTTCAGTTGCCCCTGGGACCTGTGATTCTTGACCCACATGAAGGTCTCGCTCCCAGCTGTGGTCCCCTTTTCCATGATGTGATACGGCCTTTTCAGGTTCTTAGAAAGAATTAGGTTTAAAGATGGTAGTGCCTGCTGGAAGACGCCATCCAAATCTTGTATTTTGTTGAAAGCTTTAGAATGAAGACTCTTTGTCTTAAATGAAATTCCAAAACTTGGCACTTCCCAGGATGGAATTTCAGTCTCTTGGTTAGCTGTAAAGCCTGAGGAAACCATGGGACACTGTGATGATGAAGGACAGTTGCCAATTTTACATTCCAAAATGGCAGGGAAAGGTCTTTGCACTCTGACGCTGGTTCTTTCTCCTGAGCAAGGAGCTGAAACATGGAGAAGGCAGCACCTAATTTGGATGAAGTTTTGTAGCAAAAATAGACTTTACTGCCTCCTTTAGCCTTACTTCTGTCTATGCCTTAGCAACAAAGCAGGGAGTTATTCAGTGTATTTCCATTTGCAAAATTAAATTTGGAGAGGAGAGACACATTTTGTAAAGTAAACTGATATGAACCAAAATAGACCCTCTGGGTAAGAAAATACAGATTTGGGGGAGTCGCATGTAAATTTATAAAAAATAATATCCAGGCAAAGCGGCGCTGCTGCGCGTCTCTGGCTAGCAGCCTTCCAGACAAGCAGATGAAAACAAAGGAGGCAGCGCTCCGTGGATTAGAGACCGCAACGTGCGGGGAGGCTGGGAAAGCTGAATTCATAGCGCCTGGTGGAAGAGAGGGCTCAAGGGGAACATGATCACAATCTATAAATACTTTCAAGGTAACAACAGAAATGAAGGCAGGGAATTACTCACAGTCTCAGAAAATTGTAGGCCAGGGAGCAACAGCCTGAAGCTAAGAAAAAAGCTGAGGTGAGATATTGGGGTGGGGAGGAGAAGCTCTGACCCAAAAAGGGTCGAGGAGACAGCAAAAGTGCCTTAGGTAGCATTGGTGCCAGCTTTGGACACGTAGCTGGACTGGATGACATCGGGGAAAGGAGGAGAGGCTGAATGAGGACGAGAGGCCGAGCGGTGTGGAGAAGGGCCTGCTGGGCGCCCGGGCAGCGCTCAGCGCACTGTGGGCCTGGGCTGTCCTGCGGGTAAAGCAGAAAGCCTTACAGGGTTAACACAAAGTATCTAAAGAAATTTTATATAGTTTTAATAACTTCAGTCACTGCAAAAGTAAAAAGCCATTGCATCCCTGCTGGTATCCTGCAGCTGAGCATCGCTGCTTCCACGAGGGATCCAGGCACTCGAATGTTTTGTTAGTGGTATCTTAGTGACCAGCTTCTTGCAGAGGGAGTTTCTTGGTTTCATAGTTGTTTACAAAGAACTAATTAATGTAATGAATCTCTGAAGTCCTTGAAATAGATAACACAGGAATATTTTTCAGAAGAGGTCTAGGTAAAGTCACAGTGCCATTGGATTACATAGGAGACCCATTTACTGTAATGTCGAGCACTAAGAATATCAGACACAATACTCTGAAGACCAGAAATGATGGGGTTTGTTGTTTTCTGGTTTTAAGGCTAAATCTGTATGATTTCCTGACAATGGTAAAATAAATCTTAAACTTGAATAACAATCTTAAGTCACCCTTTTTTCTTTCTATAAGTATTCCCCATCATTCTTCATCTTAAGGAATCCAGATGGATAAGGAGAGAGAAGTATTTCCAGAAGGTATGTCCTTGAAAATCTGGGAGTGAGTAAAGGAAGAAGAGAGGGGGGGTGGCTGTGCTGCCCCCTCCCCAATGCTGCTTCCATTCAGTAACGCTGCTGTTCAGAAACAGTGGGCGGGCGCGTGCGTAAGCTCAAGTGATCCCCTTTCCAAATAGCTATTTAACTGCAGGGAACTATAGTCATTCTAAAGACATATCTCTGTTGCAATCTATAATGAATGTAATCTTCAAGGGGCAATAACTTCTCTCAATTACACAATTTTTTTGATAAAAATATGTCATATGTTACAATCTAGGTTGTCAGCTCCTCCGGCCATGGATGTGCACATTTCCCAGTAAAGTATCTCAGACAGCTGCAGCCTGAAACTATAAATAAGAACAGCAATAATATTAAACGTAATTTAGACCTTTCTAAAAAACTGCACATTAACATAATCTTTTGTGTTATTTTTCCAATCTAAACACGTGAGGCAGGGCAGCTGAGGGGAGATCTCTGATTCGGGCGGGTTTACGGCGCGCTCTCCAGGAAGGGCCCTTGGCTAACACAATTCAAACCCCCTGCTCCCGAGCTGGCGAATTGCCCCCCTCGCTTCGGAACAACACGCAGTTGTGTCCTTTGTCGGGAAAGGCGGGGAGGCCCCGCGCGGGCAGCCGCGGCCCCCAGAGCCACGCGCGCTCCGGAGATGCTCCCGGTGCCAAGGGCGCAGGCGGAGTGGGGAAGGAGAGCTATAAATTACAAAGCGCTGGCCTGCGGCCAGGCCTAGGGGAAGCTGCGTTTAGCATGTCATTCCCAAGCAGCAGGATGAAACCTGCGCTCCTTTCAGAAGAATTTGAATGGGATTTGTTATAAGGCTGCTCTGATTGAAATATCACCAGCCGACTTTCCATGACAACTGGGGCACCGATTGCAATCGCCTGTCGGGGAGGGGGGGAAGACTCCCTCTTCCACCAGCCCGAAAGGATGATGAGGATGATGATAGAGCCCCATCAAATATTTATGAAAACTAGATGAATTTCTGTGCTGGCAGCGTGCTGATGATATAACAGAGACTTCAGATAAACTCCTGACATGAACCTAAGCTCACAGATCCCTCAGTATGAACCAAAGGTTGAACAACAAGCTGATTCTCATACTCTGCAATAAAAACACTATGAGGAAGGTTAATAGCAACATAGTTAAAGATACAGTGCAGGTAAATGTGGTGATTTATTATCTGCAACTAGTATTTACAGACTGCCATCAGTGCCAGAGGCCTCATATATGAAGTGAAGGATCAGAAGAGCTTCCCGGGAGCTGGACATTCCCTGGCAGTGGCTGCCGTGTGGAGCTATGCCAAGTGCCAGAAACGCACATGTGCTTTCTAAAGGGTGCAAAAGGGTGAATTAATTATTTTAAGGATGGGAAAGTTGCTTTAGACTTAGGATGCTAAAAATTAAAAAAAAAAAAAGAAAAAGGAAAAAAGAAAAAGCAGCGTAGCTTATCTTTACTATAAAGGTAAAAATTCTGCATATAACTGTTGCAGCGCGAACTCTAAGACCCATGTTTAAGGTTGTGCAATAATATTATTGCTCGTCTCTGTGGGAAAGGGGCAATTTGAGAGCAAACCCCCTCCCTCTGCTGTGGCACTGCAGGCTGGGTCAGCTGCCACCCTGCTGCTTTGGCACCCGCTGGGGCCACGCTGGCCCTGACAGCAAAGCAGGAGCTTCCTCAGGTTGATCCTCTATCCAGAACTAATAAATAGACATGAACAGTTTTGGTAGGAAATTACAGCAGATCTTATTGTAGCAGATCCTTACAGTGCCGTTGGCAGCGCTTAGTGAGCGGGGCAGCCGGGCTGCGAAGGCGCCTCCACAGGGTAGTGCGGTGGGGCCAGGCAGCCCTTGGGAAGAGAGGCCAGAGAATTAACACGTTTTCTGCTGCAGGTTTGTGGGGTTTGGTTGGTTTGTTTTGGATGCAAGTATGGCAAAGGGTGCGTTTGGAGAAAGTCGGTGGGGAAAAAGCATGCAAGCAAATATCTGGGAGACGGCAAGGAGTGACCTTCCTTCGAGCTGGTGGCTGCTCCATGGGCCGAGCTGCGCACAGGGAGACGCGAGGGTGGGATAATTCCTTGCCCTGCTCCATCGCGCAGACCGCACTTTGATAACCTCCAGCTGAACCCGTTTCAATCACTGCAGATCAGCACAGGATTAGCACGTCTCTCACTGAGAAATCCCCTGTCTGAGGAGCGCAGCACCGGCGGCTGTGCTGCAGGCGCTCGGTGCTGGGAGCCTCGCTGGAGCGCAGGACCGCGACTGGGAACGGCCTCACACGGAGGGAAGTCGCCGCATCCTCCCCACAGGGGCCCTCGGACTCCTATGTCTGATCAGCTGCACTGCTATTATAATTTCTCTCTTATTTCATAGATCTTAGTCTAAATAAATATATATATTTATTCTGGAAAAAGGCAATGTTGAAAGTTTCAGAAACTGAGGCCCTTGGTTTCCCCCTGCCCCAAATGAAATAGCAGCATTACCCTTATTGCTGGTGCTCTCATCTTGCTCCCACGTACACTTTAGATCTCTGCAGCTTTTTTACTATTTCAGCTGATATCAGCTGAAAAATATATGCTTTAAGGAGACTGGTCATGCAAAATGAACTGTTAAAGGATAGTAAATAATTATTTATGTAATGAATTCTATTAAGGAATGTAAATATATATGCCTTCTTTGAGCAATATCCCCCCTACAGGATGTAGAATTGAAGGCGTGTTACATCAAATACTTAAATAGGGTGCCCGTGGTCAGACATTTAACGGCCCTATCTAGGCAGCGCGGGGGCTGCAGACGCACAAGGCCGTGTCCTTGTGCTGGGGGGTCGCGTTGAGCAGAACGAGGCTCCGATGGCCCTGGAGCTGTTTCTGGACAGATAATTGTGCAGTTAAAAAGGACCTCGATTCAAATGCCAGGATCTTGGCAGCTTTGGCAGCTGCTGAGGAGCAGAGCGACGCGGGCTCAGCTCCGGCGTGTGAGGAGACATGGGGGCTGCCAGCAGAGCGGTGCTCCGGAAGCTCGTGGACGGGATCGTGCGACCTCAACCAACATGGTTATTGCTGCGCTCCCAACGAGCATCCCTCCCTGGAAGCAGCCGCTCGGTGCCTGCGGTCAGCGCCAAGGCAGCCGGGCCCAGCGGGACACGACGCGGCTCCTCGTGCCCCAACATAGAGCCCACGGGCGCAGGGCCCTGCTTCCAGGGAGGTGCAGGACGTCGCTGCGCGCTCAACGCACCGCGGGCTGCAACCGCGCACGGGCAAGTGCCAAGCGCCTGGTTAATGCCACTTGGACGGGGAGCTGGCACCGCGCTGAGCTCCGATGCATCAAATTAGCATCGATCCACAAAATGTTACTGAAAGGTTTCTTAAATGTGCCAAGTTTTAAAATCAATGCCAGAGAAAATGGGCTGCTTCCTTTTCTTCCTTTTTTATTTTTATTTTTTTGAGCGTTTGATGAACCTTTCTATTTCCCTACCAGGAGACCAAGGGCATTTCCACCTCTGTGCTTGAGATGGGCCAATTCTGTCCAGGCTTGTTTCTCCCAGCGGCATTCCCTGGCCCTGGAGCCCATCCCGGGCTGCTTCCTCTGTGTGCACCCAGGCTCTGTGCCAGCTCTGTGGGCCGGGAGCTCCCGCCGAGGGGATGACGGCTCCACGTGCGCCTGCCGCGTGGGCACGGGCAGGGCCAGAGCGCCCCTCGCTGCGCCGCTCTGCTGCGAAAGTAGCCCACTCCGAGCTGCAAAACCCGCCGGTTTTGCGGTGACTAATCTGTGAAACGGGCCGCCCTCGCCCGCAGTTTGCTGCCTGCCCCAGTTAGGCACCGTCTGTGCGGATGGAGAAACGCAGGACGTGCTGCTGGTGGAGGAGCCGGCGCTGCTGCCTTCCCTCCTCGCGCTCCCACCAGCTCCAGTCCCTGCTCCGAGCAAAGCAGCCGAGTTGCTGCTGCTACCAAGATTTGTGGGACTTCCAGTCTCCCGCTTCCAGGTGAAACATCCCCAGGTTTGGCCTGGCCCCGGCCGTGCAGAGCTCCCGCCTGGGCTCTGGCTAAACTGTGTGTAAGACGCCGCCCGCTGCGTCTCTCTTGTTGTGATAGTTTGGCAATCGCTTCCCACCTGCCTCACTGTCGCCTTGTTGCACCATATATTCATCTGTTACTCTTTATATTTAACGTTGCTGGCAATACTAAATGCTAGCGCTGTGCCCAATATACTATAAAAACACACAAGCAGCTGACGGAGCTCGCTCGCGAGAAGCGCTGCTGATCTCTCCTTCTCCGCCTGCTCTGGGCAAGATCCAGAGGATGCTTAACCAATGTCTTTGAACAGATCTGGCTCCTAAATTTGGATCTTTCTTATCGATTAGTTAATGTGAGAAAAAAGAATTTTTGCAGACCTTAAATGCGCTAATTGTTTTTTGAAGAAGTGGCCGGGTCATCCATCCTCTTTGCCATAATCTCCACTCTCTTACCAAGCCAGTGAAATATTATCCGAGCATTTCTGTCAGGGAAATGCAGTGATAAATGGCCGTGTTAGGGGATCGGTGAGAGCGGCGCTGCTTGGCGACGTGCTCTGGCCGTGCCAAGCCGGGGGCTCGCAGGCTGCCCGGGAAGCGCTCTGCCCCGAGCTCGGTCCGCTGGGACATGCAGCTTTGGGAGGTGGCGATAGGTGAAGCAAAACGCACCCTTTCCTCCCAGTGCTACTCACTGCCTTCCCACTTCCCTCTTCCTGTATTCCGCTTTTTCTTAACCCATTTTGTTGACTCTCAGTCAAGTTAATTGTGCCCCAGTCTGAAACGCAATCACGGAGCCAAGAGCAGGGTAACAGGCAAAACAGCGAATCTCTAAATTCCCCTATTTCTCCAAGAATCCCTGTGTGCAGCTGCCCCTCCACCGGTTGGGTAGGTGCCAAGGGCATGTCCGGTGCTTCCCTCCCGCCGGGAGCAGGAGCAGGAGCACGAGCAGGGCTGGCAAAGCTGCTGCAAACGGCTTGAGCGCTGGACTAGTGCCTGAGCCCCCGGCCCTGGCGCTTGCCTGAGCTCTGCACGTTAGCATGGGCGCTTTGCCACCCGGCGAGCTGCAGCCGTGCGCTGGCCCCCGTGGCGGGCGGAACGGAGCGGTAAGAGCTTTAGCTGTGCCGACTGCTTGGGATCAGCAGAAATGTAAAGAGCATGTTAGCAAATTAGTTTTTGGCATTAATTGTGAACATTACACTGAGATTTTTTTTTTCCCAGGCAGAAAAATTCAATTTTAGTATTTCCAAAGTGATTCTGAGGATGCTCTGCTGAGCCCGTGGACATACTTTTCAAATACCATAAGGCAAAGAGTAGTTACTGAATCTCCTCAGTCTTATTAGCTTACATAAACATAGAAATTTGAATAATATTTAAAAAGCTAAATTCTCCTGATAATCCATAATCAGTAAATGTTCATTACTGAGATGTAGCAAATATGCATGAAATTTCCCCAGTGACATTCTGGTTACAAGATTTAAGAGGCGTAGCAAAGCCCTCCTCCACACGCGGCCCGTGTAGCAACTTCCCCAGCTTGCAAAGGTCAGTCGGCAGCGGCGCAGACCTCTCGTGTTCCCCTTCAGTAACTGGCAGAAGAAAATCAGAATTCACGGTTTCATTTTACAGCCCTGGTGATCTATAAATAAATCATCTACACGCGATGATTGATGTCTCCATATAAATAATTAAGTCTTGACCTTATGTTATGACACTTGCTAAATTTTTGGCACTTGAAACTAATGTTCAGAAAATTTCCTTGACACCAGATAAATAAAGGCGGTGGGAAGGCAGGGAGGGAGGGGGACATGGGGTTACTGTTTACACTCCTTTTGTTCAATCTGATCCTCTCAGCTCACTGACAATGATGTTTATTAATCATCTCTGTCGCGCGCCACGTTGCGGGGTACCTCCATCCCCTTGCTGCCCAAGGTGCCCGCTCAAGCCCAGCTGGGACGAGGCTTCCAGCTGTCTCTGGAGCTGTGCGACCCGCGCGGGCGCTTCGCACTTACTCCCGTCTCCACCTGGCGCTGCGCAGCAGGGAGCCAGGCGTGCGGCCGCTCTGCGCTCACCTGGCGGCGGCTGCAGCGCAAGGTGCATGGGGAGCTCGCGAAGGCCAGCGCGGAGCTGAGAGCTCAGCCTGGCCCCGAGCTCCTGGGCCTAGTCCTGGCACAGAGGAAACCCCAGGGCTGCGGCGGGCGCTGAGGAGGAGGTGCAGTCGTCCGGCAGACTGAAATCTTGGCCTGAACCAGCAAGAGCTTTTCCATCACATGTGGAGCATCGTTAACACAGAGGATGGATTTAGCAGCTACATTTCTGATTCTCACTTAGGAGACCATGAGGTTACCATCCGCTCTCCCTCACCAATACTGTATATGCAGCCTGTGCTCCAAAGAACTGCAACTTTTAAATTTCACGCGCATAGCACGGTAATATTAAAGATAAAAAGGGCACCAGGACGCACCTGTGACTTCAGTAAGGGTGCCCACCCGCACCCAGCACGATGCCGCACCGGCCAGCGCGCTCCCTTACAGTGCAACTTGATGGGGCTTGCCCAGCCCCTCAGAGAGCTTTAAAAAAGGGAGACACCAACCCCACCAGCCCGCCGAGCCGCAGCCCCGAGGTGCCCGAGCGCCGCGCTGTGCCGAGCTCCTTCCCCGGCCCCCGCGGAGGATCCGCGTGCGAGCGCTGCGCGGCTCTGCGCGCCCCCTCCGCAGGGCAGCGGTGCCACGAGCCGCTATCCGGCGGGGCCGGACCGGAGCCTCCCGGCAGCCC
>VWPW01008062.1:579377-624414 GCA_013389825.1 Crypturellus undulatus | reverse complement strand
CCCCGCGCAGCCCCGCGCAGCCCGGGCAGGTGCTTGGCCGGGCTTGGGGGCTCCCGCGCGGCAGCTTGGCCGCGTCCCCCCCGCCCCGCGCGGGCTGAAGGGCGAACTGCTGCTCTCCGCAGGCTGAATGAACGCGTGTCTCGAGGCGCAGCCGCACGCGTGCCAGCGCCTGGCCACAGCCACACAGCCCCCACATGGAAAGTTGCAGAGGGAAAAAAGGTCCCGAGAAAACCCCTGTGAGCAGCCTCAGTGCTCTCCGGGATTTTTTTTTTTTTTTTGGCGGGGGAAGAGGAGGAGAATAGAGCAGTGAGGGTTTTCTGACATATCTTATATCTCACGTCTTTCTTATAGTGTTCATTGTAGATATGCGCTTCCTGCCAATTGAGTCTTCCTCCAGCCTGCAATTTAACAGTATTGAAAATATATATATTTTCAGGCCAATTGTGGAGATCAGTGGCCCACGAAAGCACAGGATTGTGAACACAGACCCCAAGGGGGACCGGCAGGAGTAATTGGAAGGGACTCAAAGCGACACCGATTGTGAGCAGCGGGCGGAAGCGGGAGCCACGCTGGAGCGCGGAGCAGGTAACCGCCGCGGGGTGGCCCTTGCATGCTCTGCTGCCTCTTTTCCATCCTCACACACTGAGGCTTTTCCAACACGGTTGTGCAACAGCATCAACTGCCTTGTAACGAGGAACCCGGGATATGGGAATCATCCCACCCGTGGCCAGCGCCACCAGCGGCAGTGCCGCCCTTCCTGCCCCAGACAAATTGTGAGGTGCAGCCAAGCTCCGAGCGCCTCGGATGGGACGTACAGATAGACTCTGGCTTCTGCTCTCTGTGTGGACGAGCAGAAATGCATTATACTTCATCTACTCCCTAGCAATCAATTATGCCACTAAGTAGGTGCTATTTATTAAAATATTGATTAAAGACCCAATCTTGTAGTCTTTAAGCAGGCCAGATCTCCACTGACGAATGGGATATTTACTTTACGTTCCAATGCTTGAATACTCTTTCCATGTAGAAATTCTTCCTAATGTCTAACCTGAACCTCTCCTGATGCAGCTTGAGGCCGTTTCCTTTTGCCCTATCACTAGTTATTCTGGAGAAGAGACCGACTCCCTCCTCACTCCAACCTCCTTTCTGGTAGTTGTAGAGGGCGATAAGGTCTCCCCTGAGCCTCCTCCAGCTCCCTCAGCCGGTAAAGTCTGCACTCCAGCCCCTTCCCTAGGTTCGTTGCCTTTCTTTGGACTCACTCTAGTGCCTCTCTGTCTTTCTCGTAGTGAGGGGCCCAAACCTAAATACGGGATTTGAGGTGCGGCCACACCAGTGCCAAGTGCAGGGGGACGATCCCTTCTCTGGTCCTGCTGGCTGTTCCTGATAGGAGCCAGGAGGCCGTTGGCCTCCTTGGCCACCTGGTCATGGAGCTGGCTCATGCTGAGCCGGCTGTTGACCAGCACCCGCAGCTCCTTTTCTGCTGCTCTGCCCCAGGCCTGCAGCGCCGCAAGGGGCTGCCGTGACCCACATGCAGGACTTGGCCTTGCGGAACCTCAAGCACTTGGGCTCAGCCCATCGATCCAGCCTGTACAGATCCCTCTGCAGAGCCTTCCTACCCTCAAGCAGATCAACTCTTCCTCCCAGCTTGGTGTCATCTACGAATTTGCTGAGGGTGCAAATTTGGTCAAAGTGGCAAAATATGGTGAAAATGCACATATATGGCTAAAATGATCAAATATGGACTCATGGGTAGGTGCCCCAATATGGTTAAAATGACCAAAAAGGTTTTTGGCCCCCCCAATGCCCATATATGGACAAAATGCCCTAATATGATCATTCCTGACTGGCTTGGCTATGGGCAAAATGAGAAATACGATAATACTGGTCCTGGGATGCCCAAAATGCTGCAATATGCCAAATATTACCCTATATATGGATGTTTTCCCAACCAAAAGTACTATGTGGTAGTTTTGGGCTAAATGTGGAGCTTCTGGCCATTTTTCCCTATTTTGAAAACTATATGGAGAATTTCTGCAAGCATATTGTGAAATATATTTTGGAATATTTGCAATACATTGGAATATACACATATATGATTATATATCTATAATTTTACACATACAAATTTGATGAAGTTGAATAGCTGAAAATAAACATTTAAAATCAACGATTTTTTAAAGAAAGACTCACAGCTTGATCATTAAACTTTGCACACACCTCATACTGACCAAGAAACGGAACCGTTTCTTATTCACAGTTGGTCACTGCTCACACCTCTTCCCTTTCCTGATCGACACAGCTGGGCTGGCAGAAGCCTGCTGTAGAGAAAACAACCTCCTGATCAGTTCCAAAAATTTGTCAACCAGCTGAAGGTTACAGCAGTCTTGTTTGGGATCCCAGAATGCTCTAATTGCAAGGAGCAGAGGAAAACATATAAAACCACCAACACAATTAATCTGTTTTAAAAGTGGGAAAAATATTCTTTGGCTCTCCATCTCCACAAAGTAGACCTGCATTAGTTCTGCACAAGCAAACTGTTTTCAAGCTTGCTTGTGTACTGAAACACCCTATAATGAGTGCCACAACGTTGTATTTTACTGCTGCGCAGTTCCCTGTCCAACATCAGGAAGGGCATCCCCCGCGCTTAGCTGTGGCTAGCAGGAGGCTCAGCAGTTAGCACCACTGACTGGGAAGAGAAGTGATAAACTCCTGCTGTCCTTAGCCATTTATTTCTGTATAAAGGAGGCTGTAAGGTCTTTTGTCTTCATTCCTATCATAAAATACTATGCAATTTATGTAAAAATCATTCATATATTTTCATGCAATTAGGAGTTTAGTTTATCCCACATATACTAAGTATTTTACTTAATAAAACAGAAATTAGTAAATTACTGAGGAAATTAGAAATGGGTGCTCCCAAGAGGAAGAAGGCAATCCCCACTGTATTCTCAGTTTTCATAGCCATGCCTCTCTATCTCCCTTTCCACCAAGCCTCTAAAATATTCCGCTCACCTTGAATCTCTCTTGCCAAGCTACTGCCAGTGCAGGAGGGAAACACATCCTCACTGAAACCCCTCTCCCACTAATCACACCCGTTTGCTCTGTGCTGGCTGCTCCCGAGCAGATCCACGTACGGTTGTGGCTCTAGCCCAGCTTTAGTATCAGAAAGCTGGGAGGAGGAGCAGCACGCAAATGCCTTGGTTTTGAGATGGTAGAACCAAATAAGTGAAAAGAAACGATAAAACATATAGATGTTCTTTATATAAGAAAGTACTTGGTAAATTTGTAGTCTATAACAGTATAAGATTTTTCACTCAGGTATTTATAATAAATGAGGTTTCTTACTATTTTGTGATTAAAATATGTTTGAGAAAATGCAGTATTTATTGAAGGAATATCCCATTCTGAGAGTCTTTTGTGTTACTCTATTTGTATAACTATGTTCATTATTAGTTGTACAGATGTATATACTCAGGGTACAAGGAAATATTTGGGATGTAATGTTAGTATTGAGGTTGTCTTCTGTTAATGCTAGCAATGTGCTTATGATCAGATTTTTTGGTTGTTTTATGCTACAAGTTGTAACCTAGAATTCCATATTTAATCTTGCTTGACTTAAAGTCAGGAGAAAATTGTTAACCTTTGTTTAGCCGTAAGTAAATTCAACCTATAATTTGAGAGTTTTTGCTATGGAAGGCTGAAAGACAACTTGTGCAATGTAACTTTTTGGGGAGGGGGAAATTAATTGTGTGGGCTTAGACACCTTCAAAAATTTTTGGTATAAAAATCTGGAAATTATTCATCTTAGTGAGATGGAGCTTTACGTTTATAGAAAGACTGTTTGAATGCTGTCAAAAAAATATTTTCCCCATCCTGCCTATTATTTGCAAAACGACAACTTTCTTTTTTATTCTATACTATAGGCAAGTTCATCTTATATTGAGTCTTTATTTGTCTCTCAGAAAGCAGCACAGAAAAAAAAATGAAGAGAACATATGGTGTCTTCTATCAGTCAGTCATCATTACTGCTTCTTCACACTATGTCATCACCCCACAAATAGCAAATGAGTGTGAATCTCTCCCTGCTGGAAGAGAAAAGAGAAAACTGGTGCGTGTGGCTGAGCGCAAAAAAAAATTAATAAATATTATAATAACCATCAACTGGAAGATTATATAAAATATTAAAAATAGTAAGAATGCAGACAAAAAACCCCAACCCTAAACTGTCAAACAATAGTATTGAATCTGCAAATGTTGAACTGAAGCAGAACTCATGAATTTTCTCTTGATTTGATAGCTAAGCTTGAAATATTGATGGGACACAGTCTCTCTTGCCCATTCTTTATGAATGATCCTATGCTATTTGAGGTGCTCAAACAGATAGCACTCTGCGAGACATGTAATGTAATAGTTTGTCTCTGGGGCATCCATAAAATCCAGAATTTCCTTTTTAAGCAGACGTTTAGAAAAAATATAATTTTATTTAATTCCCTGATGTTCCTATTACATTGCTAGTGTAAAGCTTGCAATTCAAATCCTTATCTGCAAAGCCTCTCTGCCACTTGCAAAGTCCCTCACAAAGAACTGCGTGACAAAGCAGCCATGGAAATAGCTGCCACAGGAACTTAATAAACCCCAGCACTGGAAACACCCGTCCCGGCTTCAGAAGGGATATGTTAAACCAGTCTCCTGCAGAAGCAGCAAATGCAGTTGAGGTTCAGGAAGAAAATTGTTATCAGCAAGCTGGTAGGTTTCCTCAGATCATGAGTCCTCTGAAGGGAAATCTTTAGGCAACCCAGGGGCTTGTTTTTATCGTGTCTCCCTGCTCTTCCCCCGTGGCAGCAGAGACGTGTGGCAGGAGCCAACCTGGCGCCGCGCGCTGTGGCCGGGGCAGCCAGCCAGGATCCCACCTTGCTTGGCTGAGGCCTGAGCTTTCTCTTGAGGATCATTTTCTAAAAATCACACTACAGAATGCCACGGAGGTGAGCATGGCCGGGCAGGGAATGGGACGGTGTCGGCTGTGCTTCGCGGAAGAAGGAATAGCACAGGGGTAGGTAGCACTGCAGGAAAGGCAAGACAGCAGGATTTGTGCTTGCTCCCTGAGAAAAACAGTGAATCTTCTGGGAATTGGCCAAAAACAAGTATAAAGTAATTCCATGCTGTTTGTCTCAGGAGAAATGATTCTGTGTGTGCAGTGTCTGGGAGAGAAGAGAGACAAGGCTGTGTGCAGAGGCAATGTCTTTACCAGATCGAGCAATATTGTTGGGGGAAACTGTTGGGTACATGAGCCTTTCACTGGGAACAAAATAAAAACCTCTGGAAAAACTGCAGAAAGCTCAAAAGTAGGTGTTGGGCATATGTTAGATCATACAGACTATCCCTAGCTAGCAATAGCAAATAGTCCCCTAGAGAAAAAGGACATCAGTTATCGAACAAAATACAGCCAAAAGGCCTGGAAGAAACAGTGCGTTTTTGAAAGTGAAGCCTGGGAAGCCTTTGATTTAGTCTAAACCAACGGATCATCCAAACTGAGACCCAGACAGATCGCTGCAGCAGGACATATGGATGCTGCATGTGAGAAGCCGTAAGGGCCGGGGCTGGAGTGATTCCTTGTCCCGGTTGTGTCCAGCCCAGAAGGGCCTCTCACATCCAGTGGTTCCACAAGGCCTTCGGAGGACTGGATCTACGGGACTTTGCCTGTGGGATGGGGTCTCTCTAGGACGTGATGGGTGAAGCACGCACTATTCCAGCTTTGGATGAATGGGATTCATACCCCCGGCAGCAGGACCCTTCCACTGGATTTTGTGCCATTTGCACACAGGTGGGAGGACTCCCACAAGCGGAAAGACGTTCCGGATCGTGCAGCTGTGCTGGGAAAGGCCTGGCTGAGCACCCCAAGGCAGGTAGGTAAATGGTGTGGTGAGGAACGCGTTGGCCCAGCCCCTGCCTCCCTTTTCGCAGCCTTTCCCTCTCACCTCCTGCTCTGAGGAAAAATAGGAAGCTGGATTTATCCTGCTTAGAATAAACGTTCCTGCACAGATCCCCCTCCTAACACATCTTTTACTCTTTGCTGCTTCTTCCTGCTTTCTCATGATTGTATTACTCGTCCAACCTTTTCTAATGCGATGTTTAAGGTAAAGAATTGATTTTGGTCATGGTTCATGCAGAGAGGGGGCTGAGCCTGTGAATGGAGCCAATATTTCTTGTTCTTCCTTCCACCATTCTTATGTATTTATTGGGTTCTTTTCAACAAACTATTAAAGTAAGTACAAGTATTGTAGCCAACTAGGTTTTCACTTAGTCTGTTCACTTGAATATTCATAGTGTGAAATAGGAGCCACTTACTCTGGGACTATTATAGAATGGAAGGCTTTGCTATATGATACCATTCCTTGTTTCACCAGCACTTCCACTAGCTGAAATAATGAGATGAGAAAAACAGGGGGCGAAGGGGAAGGCAAGGATTTCGTTCTGGTCTTGCATATCCTCCCTGGTTGGGCTTTTGCTTGCAAACCCAAGGGTGCTTGAGATTCAGGTCACTCCTCAGCCCCCCCACCACAGTAGGCGTGCGTGCGAATGCATCAGAGAGGAGAGATAAATGACTCACATTATGATCCATCTTTATTTCAAATAATACTCAGAGAAAGTGAGAGGGTGGCTTTTGTGTTGCAAAACCTTGTTGATTTAATTTTTATTTTGCAGAACTGGCCAAGGTTTGGGTAAAAGTACTATATATCTTAGCACACACTGGGTGAGGGCAGCACAGACCTGCGGTTTTAGTTTGACCAGCTTCTCTGAGCAAAGCTAGCAGATCAATTTAGAGGAAAAAAACAAAAAAAAAAAAGAGTCAACTATTTTTGACCTGTAGTTTTTTTCCCTGATTCTTCCTTCAAAGTTTTCATTTCTGAATAGGCATCATCATCTAGTCCTATTATAGATAATACACCCTGAGGGGTAAGAAGGCAAAAATCCTGGCTGTTGACATATGTGATGCAAATCAGCTCTTATTTTTCTCTTAAATCGAGGCTTGTGGAATACGATAGTGGGTGTCTTACCTGTGCAGAGTGTATTGCTGCTTTTTTGCTGTCGGCTCCTCCTTTTCTTTAGAGGTAAAGCAGTGATGCTGCCAGAGTCTGGCCTACCTTCCTGAATTTTGAATCACAAGAGCATTTCCAAGGTCACTTTGTGGAATACCCTTGGACTTTCACCGCTCTTGACCATCTGGACTAGATGAGCAAGGTAATATCATTGAACTCCTCTGTGACCGTATGATGGAGGGAGGAATGGCTTTAAACACTGTGAAAAGGGGAGGCAAAAGCTCGGGGCTGAATCACAATGTCAGTTTTATCTTGAACTTAACCATGTAGCCTTTCAAATTCACGCAGCATTGTCATTTCTTATAACATTTTATTGAGCTGAAACTAGGTTTTGGCATCCTCTAGTCTGAACATAATCGTCTGTTATTGTAGGAACAAGGTGAGTAAGAGTTACCTGTGAGCAAGATTTAATAGAGCAGCCAGTTGTGCAGAATAGGAGGAGGAAAATCTGTATGTTTTGATTCCAGCGTTCTGTCCATTCTGGAAATCAAAGGTGAGAGAACACAAGCTGCTGCATTCGTGTGACTGCACTAAAATCGCAGCTTGTGTTTACGTGCTAACTTCCCACCGGAGCTGCTGGCTGGGCAGCTCGAAGTGCAGGTTTGGGCTGTGGTGAATGCCTGCCCTTGCGCGCCCGCGCCGGGCACGAGCCGCCGGCACATGCACTGCTGCTCTGGAGGAGGCGGCAGCTGCCGGGGAAAGGCTGAGAGCACCGGGCGCTTCATTTGCTCTTTACATGTGCCAGAAAAAGAGCAGATTCTGATGTAAGAGAGAGGCACGTAATTTTTGCTCCAGCTCTCTGGAACTGGTCCTTCGTAGAAGGCTGGAATGGTCAGTGTCTCTTTTAAGGTACGGGCATATTAATATAACACTGTGCTGAAATTCACTTTTCTATCATGCAAGGCCAGACTGGGTCCTCGTGTTCATTCTGGATCTGGCTTCTTGGTACATTCAGTGCCTTCTTGGTCTCCAGGGCTGGTGTGTAAAGCCCTAAGCCACATTTTTGCACAGCCCTAATTTAGGGTAAAGCCCTTAGCAGGGTTCTTTGTGGGAGCCTTTGGTGAGCAGTCCTGCCGCTGCATAAAGTTCGTACAGTCTCTAACCCATTTCATTCACATGGATCCCTAATAAAGGTTAATAAAGGTAATAAATCCCTAATAAATCACTGCACAGCTCCCACAGATACAGGTGGTGAAACCACAGTAGAGCAGTGGACATGCTGTTCCAGCCATCCTTTTTTTATCAATTCCTCTCTTAGATATGAAACTGTACTCAAGGATTTAAGGAACTGCTCTCCCTCCATCCCGATTTATTGGAGCTGCCAAATTGGGTCTTAAATTAGATGATCACTTTGCAAGCCGAGCTGTTTTCTAATAAACACAACTGAACAACAAGTTCAATTATTTGTCTTTTCACATTTCAGAAAGCAAAGGTACAGATCACTGGTTGAAATTCGTTGAAAATATGTCAGCCCTTTTTCATTAAGTGTGACAACCTGCCTTGCGCCAGCTCATCTGCTGTTGTCAGGATACAGGTAGCGTTTTGTTTCAACCCATGGGCATCTTGAGGTTTGTTTCTTTACAGAGTATGATTTCTCCTAGCAGAAACTAGGTAATGGTAATACCAAGAACTAGCAAACAGGAGATTTTCTATCAAAAGAAAACTCAGTTTTAATTAATCTTTTCAAAGTAATTCAATTGAGTCTTCAAGAGAAACATATTTCTGCTTTTCCCCACAGTTTTGCACACTGATTCTGCATATTTTAAATCTATAATTCAGTAGTCCGAGAGTACATCTAAATAGAAAGAAGGAGATACATGTTACACTACATCTTTGGAGATTTGATTGTGGAAAAAGATTGGATCTTTTCATATAAGCAGGACTACTGCATTTTAGTGGCAGCACAAGGATCTTAATGTTTTTTCTCCAGTGTCTTATTCTCCTCCTTTCCCTCCTGCAGTTTATATGTGCGTATGTATGTGCATATATAAATAAAGAGTATTCTTTAGCTTTTCAGTGGTGAGGAGAGTCTCCTCTTCTGACTTTTAATTTCAGTGTGAGAGATATGTCTTTGTTGCTTCCTCTGCATCCATTTAGCAGCACAAAAAAGAATTATGTGCCAGCTTGTATGAGTGTGGTATATGTGTGTTTAGGCTCAGTCTATATCTACAGCCTACTGAGCCTGATGTAATAACTCAGGCATGGGTGACAGCCAGTTTAGAAATGATCCACTATAAAACAGAAAGAAAATATGTAGAATGTATAAACCTGTAGTATTATGTCCTTTTAGCTACTTCCCCGTAAACCCCCCTGAAAAACTACTTTCTACATTTTTATTCTGCTCATCTTCAGAACCAAAAAAAAAGATCTTTTGGCATCGCTCTCATTTTTCTGGCATTGTTTTTAATTAAAGCACTCCTGTTTCACAGACAATATTGTATTGATTACGGTGGGGATACGCGTTGCCTCCATGTGCTCTGCCTCTCCCTCCAGTGGGAAACAGCGGGTCTGTCCTGGAAGGATGTGGGTGGAAAGCAGGGGAGGACTCAGTTGCTAATAGGAACCTCTAATAGGAAATAAATTAACATATTCATTTTAACCTTGGGGTTAATCTTAGGCGAAGAAGAGTGATGTAGATTGCTTATTTGGCATTGCATGGCCTCCGTGTCAGCCGTGGCAGAAGGGGGAGCGCAGCTGCGAGCAGAGGCGCCTTGTGGAAGAGCAGCTCAGCAGAGGCTGTCGATGGAGACACACTTTATTGCCCATCTCACTCTCTCCTTAGCTTTATTTAAAACTCTTTGGATAACAGGAGGCTCCTGGTTTGGGGAATTTAGCATGGGGAGAGGAAAACGCTGAAACGTGAAGAGAAAAGGGAGAGCAGGTGAGGCCGAATGACGGGGTGGGAACGGCGATGCCACTCATCCCTTGGCGGGCCGCGATGGACGGGAACGCGAGGCTGCACCCGCCCTGCAACCCCGCTCCTTTGCGGAAAAGAGCTTGACTGGATTGTATTTATGGGCTATTTATTTGACATGCCGTAAAAACTTGCTTTTTATTAAGTGTGGAGAGAAAGTGAATCTGAGATAATAGTCTAATTTGTAAAGCAAAGTGTCTTTTCCCTGGCACACGGAATGAGGGAGTCACGCTGGAGCAGCGGAGGCAGCCGGAGCTGCCGGCCGGGGCGAGACGGCCCTGCTGTGAGATGTGGAAACGGCACCCATAGAGCAGGGAACAGCCCAACAGTGACCAGCGCCCTGCGCGGCTCTGCAGGGGGCTGAGGGCCGTTGCTGATTCCTTCTCAGTGGGTAGCTCTACAGGTGTGATGAGTTGTGTCCCAGCAGCAGGTAGGGACCATGCAACAGAGATTAAATAAATAGTCAGCAGGTGGTTTGTGAGAGGGGAAGGTGTGTTAGTGAGTGGAGCAAGTTCTGGGCTTGTCTTGTAGCCTGGGAGTGTCTCATGTCTGCTCTTGGTGGTAGAGGTGTTGCTGCACATGCTGGGGCCCTTGTGCCTGGTGCAGAGGGATGTTGGCATCCTCAGCTGGGTGCTTCATGACCCTCAGAAGTGTCTGGATGGAGCAGGGCACTTGGCAGGAGCAGCTGCATCCATTGGTAATGAAAATAGGCCTTTTGTAGTGACGTTGAGAATATGCTGGATATTAGCAAGGCAAAAAGAGAGCAGCTGAGTCTTAAGCAGGAGCGGTTTGTGTTTTGAGGCTGACAGCCAGTGTTTAGAAGTGGGGAGGTGTTGAAGCTGGGACTTGCTGTGGTTGACAGAGTCCCTGAGAGGCCGGTTCTGAACTAGGAGCTGCTGAGACCTTGCTCCCAGGCCTAGCAAGGCGGCTTAGTGTGGCAGAGCTGGCCCCGGCCGTGGTGCCGTGTGTGCCCACACCTCGCTCAGTCCTCCTTGGACTGCGTGTCTCAACAGGAGATGTTGGCAGTGTTAGTCCAAGCTAGGGCTCGGTTCTTCACCTAGGGTTCCTCCTTGCCCACATAAATCAAGTGATCCTGTCTATGCTAGAAATATTTGTTATCACATAAACCTTCACTTTTTGTCTTAATATACATCCCTGATGCAGTACAGTAAATTTGCCTGTGGAGTAAATTTTGGACAAGCTGAGTTAATGGCTATAGAGATGTAGGATGGCTGGACTGTGATGGGATTGGGGCACAGAATGAATGTCTGGAGTCTTTCTTTGTCTGGACACAGAACTGCATCCCTCTGAAAACAAAATAAATCAGCGAAGGTGAGGATCATGTGCTCGGCTGCTTTAATTCCTGCGTGAATCCTGGGACTGAGAAAAACAGGAGTAAATGTATAAGAACTTAGAAGTGGCTGAGGATGATTCCTAAGAAGCAGAGCCAAGAAACTCTATAAATAATGAAGAACCCAGAGGAAAAATCCAGCTATGTTCAGCTCCTTCATGATAGACAGTAAGCAGAGACCTCTTTTCTTGAATGGAAGTGAAGGGGAAGCATTAGAAAAATTGCTTTAGACTTTTTGCCATGGCACAGTATGTTCTGGTATCTCATCTGCTACCTGTTAAGAGGCAATGTTTAGTTACAGCATCCTATTTACTTCAGTCATTTTTGTTTGCATGGGCACGTGTAAAGCCCTTTGAAGAACTGGAGATGAGAAATGAGCTGTCTTAAGCAAGCAAGGTCTCTTCGTTAAAACTTGGGCCTTAATGACGTGCAGAAAGGGGCTCGCTTAATTTGTGCCCCAGGCAGTCTTTGCTTTTTGCACAGTTCCTTTGGGCTCAGCTCCGTGCAGCGCTGCCTCGGGAAGGAGGCAGTCACGGTGTTTCCCTCCTGTAAGGGGGAAGAGGACGGGTTCATTCCTGCTTGTGACATGGCCGGGGGGTTGCAGCAGCAGTGTGTGACAGGCTTATGGAAGAAAAAAAGCTATTCCTGGGGCCGCTTGGCCCACCAAGTGGGTCTGGGATGCTGCCTGCCCCTGTCTCACAAGCACTGGCCCACGATGAGCCCTGCTGCACTGGGAGCAGCCTATGGGCTGCTGTGAAAAGCTCCCCGCCAGCGTGTGGAGACGGGGGCATCGGCTGTGTGGGGACGTTTCCTCTCCCTTGCACAGACTTGCCCTGGGGCCTCATGCCTATTTCATAAACTTCAGGGTTGTTTTCCCATGTTCCCTGTCAGTGTGAACCGCCAGCCTAATGCCTTGGGTTGCCTGCCTGAGCTGTGACCTGCGGCGGTTAGACCGTGTTCCCAGGGTGTGCAAAGTGCCTCGTCTCCCCATCCGACCTGGGGCTGGGCGAGATGCGAGTGTCCTGGATGGACTTGCTGGGAGGATGGGCAGTCTCCTAATGCGCTTCCCACTGCGCATCCCGCTCTGCAGCCGGGCTGGCTGCATGGGCAAGAGGCACCTGGGTGTCACAGGCAGGGAAACGTGTCCGGTGCTGTCATCTATGCTGCCTATAGCTAATGCAGTGCTGGGGGCAGAGGTCTAGAATTCAAGAAAATAAACCTTCTATCAGCTGTTCTGTTCTAAAATAAAATGTTCTAACTCAGGGCTAACAGGTAGTCTCAGTTTTACTTGTTCACTTGCTCCTTTTATTTCCTTCTTTCTTGCATGAGCTTAGGGTTTTCAGTAACATTCTTTATTCTGAGGGGATATAAAATAAATAATTAAAATCCCAGCCTTTGTGATTTGCCCTATATTGACAAAGCCTGATGGATTCTCTGCTGAAGGCACTCCCTGCTCTTCAGCACAGACAAGGCTGGCAGAGGAAAGGGTTTTTCTGTTGGGAACACAAAATAGCCATTTTGGTGGCTTAAAACTTGGAGGTAACTCCATTTAAATTTGCCTCTATTCTGGCCTCTTTGAACCCATCTCTCCCCAAAGAGGGGCTTACAGCCCTGCACTGTCTCAATGTTCTTTGGGACATGAACAGTCTCCTCCTATAGACTGGGAAGTGTTAGGCCCAATGAGCGCTCTTCCCATTTGTTGCTCTGGGTACTGTTGTAGAACAAATATTAAGTAATAATAGTTAATAAGAAGAGACCATAATAATGGTGGCGATGCAACAGCATCGCTGGAAGCTATTCCCATGCGAACTGCCTCAGCCATTTTGCTGTAAAGCTCTCTCAAAAATGACAACGGGAAATAGGAGAAGTGTCTTTATTTTAACTTTTTTCTTTCTTTTGAAGAAAAGTTGTCTCCAGAACAGCAGGGCTCTGGCCAGCACCGCTCTGCCCCAGATCGGCTCTTCCACCGGGGCTCAGCCAGCAGCGTCTTGCCCCTTTCGCAGGCTGGTGCGTGGGGGCCAAGTGGGGAGCAGAAGCTGCTGCCTGTTTGACATGTGGAATAAGTGACCTGAGTACACCTGGCGTGTTGGCAACTTGTCATGAGTCTTGAGAGAAAATCCAGCCTCTTGAACTGGTACCGCATGTCATGAGGGGAGAGGGACAGGCTGGACCACAGGGCTGCAGCCCTTGTTAGCGATGAGATCTACCTGGAGTGGGAGAGGTTGTTTTAAAACTGATTTTTACGCTTTCTCTGGCCATAGCTACAATTACTGAAAATGCAAAATGTGAAATTTAGATTGGAATTCATCAAGCCGACAAATTCCAGGAGCACTGACTGAGACATGAGTGCTTGAATTTTGTGAGGCTTCAGGATACCTTCCAAAGCAAAGCTGCCGCCAGAGCAAGTTAAACCCGAGGGAGGAATAATTTCTTTGTTCCACTGTTGCCAAAGGGACACTTAACGAAGTGTGTATGTAAACAAGCTTTTTATTTTTTAAGTCATCTATTCTCGCCAGCAGGACTGGTCCTATCCTGAAGGACAGGCATGTCACAATTTCTTGCTGAAAAACATAGTTACTAGAAACAGAGAAGTTCTTGTAGCAATCTCTCCAACTCCCCCTTGCCTTGTCATTCTCCATCCCCCTCTCTCCCTTATCCTGCCATTCTCTCCATCAATCTGAGTGAAGTGATGTCTTCAAGAGCAGGGAAAGAAGCATCTCCCTTCCACTGATACCACAGAGTGTGCATTAGTGCCTCTGTGTAGTAACAGATAAATCAAGAGCCTGATTGGAAAGGATAAGTATACCACAATAGTCAGCAGTACTAAAGATACCCCATAAATTGAATGTCTGAGATGAAAGTAGCTGCTGTCTATCAGCAGAGATCAAGTGGCCCCATCCTGCGATGAGTAGTGCCCAGGAAGCCAGGAATAACTGCACTGAAGTTCACAAATGCTCCGGATTCGCATCAGCATAATTGCAAATGGAATTTGGTTTTCTTAAATGTTTGAAGTCAGAGTATACATCTTGTGTGAGTCCACTCTGGTCTGCTCCAGGAGAGCCAGGGATAGGGTGCTGTTTTACTTTTTTTTTTTTTTTTTAATAACTCTGAGTTTTAGAACCTTCACTTATTATTGCAGTGGCTGACAAGGGACCTACAGGAAAATCCAGCTTTATTGAAACTGAAAAGGTCAGTTTTGCTGAGCGTTTCCATGGTGAAAATATAAATTAAATATATTCAGACTTTTCAAGCTATTCAGGTCTGCAGGTTGGACTGACCAACTGGAAAAGATTTTCCTCCAAGCTGTTTTAATAGTATCCTGTTGCACAGCTCTTTTGTGTGGGTTCCTCCCTCTCCCTGCACTGGCCCCAGTCAAAGCCCAGTTATTCTGGCTGTTTAGGCAGAGTCTTGCAGTGCTGTCCGTGGGCAAAGGGGAGCTGTGCGAGGGGTCCAAAGGGACCTGAGAAGGGGCTTTTAAGCATCGCTGCTAAGGGCCAATCTGCTTCTCTTCACTTTGGTGGACAGACTCCCCCACCTGTGCCTGTGATGAGTGTTTTGAACAAATACTCCTGTATTTGCCTCTCTGGCNTGCGAGGGGTCCAAAGGGACCTGAGAAGGGGCTTTTAAGCATCGCTGCTAAGGGCCAATCTGCTTCCCTTCACTTTGGTGGACAGACTCCCCCAGCTGTGCCTGTGATGAGTGTCTCTCTGGCACGTGCTGTGCAGGGCTCCGGCCGCCTCGCACCGATGCCAGGGAAACGCTGAGCTTGGAGGTCACCATGGCTTGTGTGGGGCCACGATGGCATCCGCTTACAAGGGTCTTGTCCTGATTTTGGCTTGCCTCTCAGGTGACAAGTGTCTCATTACTGGGTTGTGGGTGGTATTTGCCATCTCACCAAGGAGACAGGGGCTCCGTTCCCCGGCTGCTTTGAGTTTGCACTCGCACTATACTGTACATGTAGCTGTGCATGTTTGCTCCCTTACAAGGGTTTAGGGTCTGTACTTCTCAGTGTAGGCAGTTTTGCTATTAAAATCTGCAGAAGTTCTCATCTTTGAAAACAAACAAGCCCCTGAGTTGCTGTGTGACTTTGTTCCTTCCCATTTGCCAGCAACAGAGGTTTAAGCGTAGCAAAAGAACTTGGAGCAGAAACAACCAAACACCTCTGGGATCAAAATGAAGATCCAATAAGTAGCTGGTTCGGTCCCCATTTGTTAGGGAATATGGTGAATGGTGCAGAATTATTCACTTACTATGTAAATGAAATGAAATGGGTCCTTGCCCCTTTCTCCCACAGCATAAATCCAGTCCGCTGTGACAGAGTATTACTGTGATGTATGGTATTGTAGGAAGCAATTATGGCGATGGAAAGGAAGAAGAAATAGGCAAAAATTATTACTACCGATCATTGTTTACTTTATAGTGAGCAGAGGGGCTTACTTTTGCACAATAGCTGTATAGCCTCATAAAAAAAAAGACAACAGAGACAAATATGGGGAGCAAAAGAGCGTAATTAGGCCGTTCTGTGGACGAAGACGTGAGGGCCGGAGAGCCCAAGGAAGTGCAGAGCTCCGGATCATACCGGCCATTCCCAGCGGAGCTGGTGCTGACAGCAGAGTCCCAGGGCAGCACTGTTTTATCTGAAAGATTAGCTTTCCCCCTATTAATAATGAATATGATCTTTCAAATAAGATTTTATGTATGTTTAAATTTAATAGCTCATCCTTCTGGAAAGGCTCAGCCCTGCTCGGTACTACATCCAATTTGGGCTGGTTTAGATCTGCTGGGAGCCGAGGACACTCCTCTCCTCCCGGCTCGAGCCCTCGGAGGAGCGGATGCTATTGACGGATTACCATTTATAGCTCTTTATTGCTTCCTGCAGGTTTAATGCAGCCGCCGCACCAGCTCCGCTCTCCCTCCCTCTCCGAGAGCAAACATATTGCACAACTCATGTAAATATAAAACATTAAGCAATTACCAGGTTATTTCAGATGCAGCACTAATAATGCATCATTTCCGCAGACGGCAGCTCCAGACTCGCGGGGAAGCGCGCATGGCCGCCACTGCCGCGTGCGCCCCGGGCCTCCCTCATGCACCCCAACTGCCCCTTGCAGTCCCGGCCTGGCCCCACGTGCTGGGTGATGGAGGGTCACTGTCACGAAGGAACATGCAGGCACCGTGGGACACAGGGCCACTGTCCTGGCCCGTGGCGCCCTCGGCGCTCTCGTGGGCTCTGCTGTGAGCCTGGGAATCGTGTCCGCAGGCAGCGCAGTGTGAGTGACAGCAGGGCTCTGGCCTTCTCCACTTTGCGATAGAGCATCCCTGAGGACATTAGATTTTTAATAGGCACCAAGGTCCTGCTGGCAGGGCAGCGTGTGCCGCCCATGTGGGGCCTGCTCCATGGTGAACAGCAGAGCCCATGTCCAGAGCGCTCAATTTGGTGTCACCAGCCGCACGGGGAGCCTGGAAAGGACGCTTGCCAGGAGAGGGTGTATTTATTTTGCGTTCTGGGCTTGGAGAGCTGGGGAAGGCTGTGCTGTGCTCAAGGAGCCTCCTTACTCCTGCATTTGATAATCCATCCTCTGAGTTTCTGCAGTTGGCTTGGTGATGCCCTCAGATCGATGAGTTGCAGGTCGCTGCTGTGCAGCAACGCGCTAACCTCCAGGCTTTGCGGGTTGCTCTGCCCTCCGCTAATCCTTCCTGCTTCCGTGGGTCTTGTTTTGAGTGGAAATGCCACCATTTCCACCAGGAATGGCTCTTTCGGAGCTTGTTGTAGCAGTTGTGGGGCTGCATGCGATTGCAGCCCCATAACTGCTACAACAAGCTCTGAACGGGTTGGATGCTGACAAATTATTTTACCCTTCCCTTTTCCTCTGAATGTGAGAAATGCACTGCTTATGTTTCCTTAAAAAATGAGCAATCTGCAATCCCAGCTTGGGACCCTCAGTATTTAGGGGAAGAACTGGTGTGACAGAAAGGGAAGCTGACCTTGGGCAGGAGGTGATTCTCTTTCTGAACCCTGTTACATCTGGAGCACTTGAGGGCACATCTGTGGCTCAGGGGCTGCGTTTAGCTCGTGTCGGTGTCAGTGTCAGAAGCTGCGCTCACTTCTTCCTGCATCATCTATTAATTACCTCAACACCACTTATAATTAAGATTCATCTATTTAGATTTGTCTCTTGTGAGCCTCCGTGAGCCTGGGGGTTTCGGGAGCGTTGGGAGGAGGTGCACAATCTCGCTCTTTATAGACATTGTAAAAACCTGCCAGGCCAAATGTTAATCGACAGGCTGTTTGGGCAGCCCTGACTGTAAACTCTAACGGGATTGAGGTGCATCTGTATATATAGGTGGGGTGTGGAGAGGAAGGTTCCACATCCCATGTGTGTAACGGACCTCCCGTGTGAACACTTCGTGTCCAGCTGATGCTCCTGTTGAATTCAGAATTTCAATGCGTTTTAAAGAAGCAGCAATCAATATTTCTTTGTAGTTTTCTGTCTGATGCGTATAATTTGCTGAGCATGGTTTGAGACAGCTGAAATGAGAGGCCTGCTCTCTTTGATCCTTGGGGAACTGGTGGCCTGGTTTGGCATTTTATTTTTTATTTTTTGGAGAAATTTTTGACTTCTTGTAAAAGCCTAAAATTCCAAACATAAATGTTTCCATTGTCTCCACCACTGGAGAACATGAAAATGTTTTCACCTTTCATGCAACAGTCTTGCCTGGCCTTTTCAGGAGAAACAAACCTTTCTGGTATTTTTCTTTCTTAACCCCTCCCCCCTCAAACATTCTCCACAAAAATTCCCCAGTACATTCATAAAAGAAAACTGGGTGAATTTTTTTTCATGTTATCTTGATATTTGCAAAGGGAATTTTTATCAGCTCTCAGTTTGCAGAAGGAAAATCTCATTCATCTAGAAGCAGCAACCCAGACATGTCTCTCTTAATGAATTTCAACCACGGGCATCAGTTTGTGATTTATTGTCCAAACTCCATCAAGAGACTCAGCTACCGATAATGCTGTGAGCAGGGAGAGATTGGCAGGTAGCCTTTCTCACATTTTGTAGAAGGAATGACAAATCCTTATTTATTAGATTATCCTTGAATAACTTGCCATAGTCCAAGGCTACCCCCTTAATTCAGCTGAAGCTCACAGAGACTTCAATAACTACACAGGAGTTTGCAGTTTACCCAGGAACTCTGTGATTGAGCCCATTGTTGGTACAAGAATATTAAGCACCTGGAGACAGTTTTCTAATCCCCCAATACTTTCCAAGACTCCAAGTCATTCTGATTTGGATGGAGGCAAAGCTTTTCCAAGTGGTTTGAGTGTGCCAGAGACACCTGGAGCACCAGGCAGCCTGGCAGAAAAGGCTTGAGTTTGGGTTTCCCACCCAACCCAGGGTTTTGTTGCTTGGGGAGCTGCTATCCTGTATCCAAAGTATTTGAGTTTGTGCTTCTCTGAACCACAGGGCTCTCCAGGCAGGTCTGGGGCTATGAAATGGTAGGCGGGTTTTCAGAGAAACAGCACAAAGGGGAAAACAGGGGAAGCTGATGAGCTGATGCTTTCTGGTAAAACATCTTTAGCCAGAAAACCCATACCCAGTCGTAATTAGATGACTCTCTCTGGCCAAGATATTTCAGGCTTAAAATTCTATTTGGAGATCAGATGGTGAATTTTCACCACTGAGAGCAATTTCCTAAAAATCTGTTTAGTATTCTGGCGGTTTGCAGGATGGAAAAAAAATCAAAAAATGCTTAGGGGCAAATTTTCTGCTTGGTGCACAGGGAGTTTTAGCACATAATATCTGCAGTTGGGTGGGTAACTCACTGCACTGGAAATTTGCTCCTTAATATCTTGAGATTATAAGGCAGGGTGGTTTTCTACATAAAATTCTGGCTCTTTGCCTCTTCAGATATCAACTTTGTAACCAAGAGGAAGTTTCTAATGCATAAAGGAGGGAAACAAATGCACTATTACATCAATCAAAACCAGCTGAAATAGCTCAGGTAAATTTTTGCTGTTTGGCAATGTTACTGTTTTTTTAAAAATCATATGGTAATTGAGTATAATGTTTGTGCTGGAAGGTGAATGCATTTCAAATGTGAATTAAACCTATGTAATGCAGAGCAGCAGTGCATAATTAAGGCACTTCATAACTGGGACTGTTAGGTTTATATTATACCCCAATTTTTAACACATCGACAGCTTTCTTTCCAAAATGAACCCAGTTCCCTTAGAACATAGGCAGTATTTCAACCCTCACTGTGTTTTATTCCAGGAATTACGAAAACAAACTGGGAAAGGAGATTTAAAAAAAAAAAAAAAACATTGACCAGATTTTACCTGCTGAGCAAGCTGTTTTAAGAACCTTCCCAAGGGTTTGGGAAGTGGAGGAGAGAGGACTTTTCTAAGGCAGTTCACTTGGGAGCAGCAGTGTGTTCTGTAGTGAGGCAGCCCCGTGTTGGAGGGCATGTTGGAGCTGCAGAGCCGCGTGGGCTGCAAAGCTGTGTTGGAGCAGACGAGGTTTTTCTCTTCAGAAAGCTTTGTACCCCTGAGCAGTGGGCAGATTTGTGCGAGGTGATCAAGATAGATCTAATCCAAATAAAATCCATGCTCCACATCTAATGGAGATGTGAGGAGCATGAGCAGCTGCTGCTTTGATCCCCTGATCCACTCGGATCGAAGTGAATCACTCACTAATGGAGACGCTGCTGTAACCACCTGCGTGTCGGGCTGGTTTTCAGGTTGTTGTGTACTGGGTAGGCCGCTCGGTGGCCTCTGAAGGCCACTCAGGATTACACTAATGAATCAGAAACTCTGGAAGAGGATCGTGAAGGACAGTAGAGCCCAGGGAACCGGGTCCGAGAAGGTGACAGGTGAAAAAGCAAAGTTGGAAGCACAAAGCCATGCTGAGCGCAAATGCAGGTTGTGCATTGGGAGGAAGCAACTTCTGGCTCTGTCTCCACAATGCTCCTAATTAGAGCTGACTGGAAGCTCTGATCTGCCTGAGATGTTTTGACAGTGATTGAGAGGCAGATAACTTGGGGTGAGTGTTTTTGTTAACGTTGACTTCCAGATTGCTCTTGGATGCACTGATAAACATGTTGGGTAAATTATTAATGTTAGACTTTAGATCTTCTCAGACTTCCACAAGATCTTACTATAGTTTTTAATTTTCTTCTGCTTGTTATATATTACTCATAATATAGAAACTGGAATACTTTTAAAATTCCCTTAATTCTCAATGTAGTTCTTAAACCACCCTAATCTGCCAGCATAAACTCCATAAATGCACATACAAATGATTCCCTGTTGTTACACTCAAAATACAAGGCAAACACAAAGAATCCAATTATCCTTTTCCAATCACCAATAAATTGACATGGGAGGGATGAAGATCATGCTAAAAATAAGTTTTAAAATCACTCTGCAAGCTGGAGTTCTTCCTAACCAGTATTTTCATGATATGAAACCAGTGTCAAAATATTCTCTTATGTAGAGAATCTGGAAAGGGCAAAGGATCAGTATAAATTGTTACCAATAATGCTCTGTAAAACACCTTTCAATTTGTAAGGGGTGCTATAATAATTTTCTTCTAATTTTGACCTTTGTGGGTTTAACATAACAATGCTGTAGTTGAATCCAAACGGATTCAAAAACCTAAAAATAAACCTATCTTGTTCTAAGGCAGAAAACTGAGGTCGTGTAACTTTCGTATGCAACTACAGGTGTGTTCAGCCTCACTCAGCTGGTCCCCGTGGAGAATCAGCACATAACCCTTGCAGTGCCAATTTAAAACTAGCACCAGAAGCTGCCAAGGGACAGATCAGGCAAGTTTCCTGCAGCTCAATATTTCTCCAGAAACCTCTTCCAAATGAGTAATTTTTCTCCTACTGCTAATTCATTAATAGCGCTGTACTGCACAGTCCTGTAAGATGTGGGAGATTTTAGAGTAGATATTATCATCATGGCTATAAGCACCACAACGCAAAATGGTCCCAAATTGCAGGGCTTTTGCACACAATGAGTTTCATCGTTGCAGTCGGGTGTCGATGGTTCCGGGCAACTGCTGCTCGGGGCTCCCTGCTTCTGCCTGCTTTCTAAGACCCTGTTGTGAGCAGGCTCTAAGCCGGCTCTGCACAGTTAACATAACAGCTTTGGGCTGAGCAGCAATCCCAAAGAAAGCTTGGCCACATGAGGTGGGGTTGAACTGGCAAGGTCACCAGCAAGGGGGCATTTTAAGTGCAATTGAACAAGCTGCCTGATCCTAAAATTTGATTAAGAACAGATAAAATTATATTGCCAGGCATTGAGAGAGTTCTGTGAGACCAGTTTAAGCCCTTGCCCAGGGCAGTCCATGAATATTCAATGTAATGACCTTTCTGATAATATTGCAATCAACTTAAACATACAAATCATGGCAGGCTTTATTCTTAAAGCAAGATATGTTTATCTTTTTTTTTTTTCTTTTTTTTTTTTTTTTCTGGGATTGACTGGTGTGCCTTGAACTAGAGTGGTTAACACATCCTGATAGCTGAATGCGGATTCTGGCTAAGCCTTTCTCATCTGATTGATTATTTGAAGTCTCAAGTAGCTGGGTGAGCACAGGTTGAATTGGTTTCAGACAGTCTATGTGGCATAAAGCACCCACTGGATGTGGGAGTGCTCCTTCTGCCTTTGCAAAAGAACTTTGGGGTACACAAATATATTCATTTGCTGTCTGCATGTAGGTCTGTTATGCAGACTTTGACCTCTCCCCAATTAGCCAAGGTCTGTCCTGAAGGGCAGTGCTCAGAACTACATGCAGTTTCCCTGGCAGAAGCCCTCCTGGTAGTGGGAAGAACGAAAAGGCTGCTCCCTACGACGTGCTGGTTCTTCCTTTTTTATGCATGGCTGTTTGTCTCTATCAGAATTGCGGCATTCTTGATTCACACTCAGCTGTAATTTAACATAATTGCTAGATCCTTTTCTAAAGAACTTCCAACTAATCAATTTTTCTCCATCCTGTATTTGTGCGGTTGATTATTTTTGCATGCCTTAATTGAAATGCATCCTATTGTTGGTTCGAGTTCTCCAGCTTGTCAGGACCATTTGCAATTCTGATCCAATCCTCCCACACATTTGCAGTCCCTTCTGGCTCGGGGTCATTTGCAAATGTACTGAGAATCCTCTATTCTCTCTGCCAGGTCACTGCTATGGCATTGAACAAAACTGGCTCAGGACAAAGGTATTCCCTGAGGAATACCTTTTGTTTTGCACATCCTTCCATTCTGACAGTAAACAATCAATAACTCCTCCCTGGTTTTAGTCATCCTATCTTTCTTGCATCCACCCACAGTAGTTTCATCTACATCATGCAGATGAATATAGCTTATATAAAATACCATAGCTTATATAAAAATACCATGTGAAACAGTGAGAGAGACTTACTAGATGAAATATGACATTTACTGTTCTCCCTCATCCGCAAGGTCTGTTACCGTGTTGCAAAATTAAATTATATTGTTTTGACATTAGTTTTACTTGACAAATTCACCTGTGCTGCTGTTCATCTCCTTCAGATCTTCCATGGGCTTGCAAATCACTGATTTGTTCCAGAGCTCCTCGCTGCCCTTCTATTCCTCGTCTCTCCAGCCCCGCTGCTACACGTGGGTGCTGTCACTCACCAGCTCTCCCAGCCCCTCCATGGCCTCTCACATGGTGCTCAACTGGCCCAGTCTAAAGAGCTACAGACTATGGGTCTCAATAACTATTTGTTTGGCTGCAGTAACCAGAAACCCTTGAGTCTGTGTGTTTTCCCTTCCCCTTCATGTGGATGTTGATAGCTACTTTCATCATAAGTCTTATTCATTAGTTTTCTACCTGGACTTGACCCTTTAACAAAGATTATTGCATAAAGGGTGCCTTGAAGGTGGCTGCTAGCAGCAGCCACCCCCGCGTTTCTTTGGTGCAGACCTTCTCTCCTTGGTTTCCCTCTGTCAGCTCAGTCCTTACAGAGCTTCCTGGTTCGCACTGCGTTTGCTCATTTCTCTGCCTGCTTTGCTGTTGGTCAGTAATTGCCTTGATAGACAAAGGGCTGCTCTGTAAAACCCCATCCCGCAGCCTTGCTAGAGGCCAAGAGGAAGGAATATCCTGAGTGTGGGGACCTGCCTGGTGCCTGGAGGCCCTCTGTCTCCTTAGGGAAGAGAGAAATCTCCTGGGTCCCGCGGGGAGTTGAAAAGATGACGAGTCTGACGCACACACTGGGTGGTATCGAGGTGGCTCCGTTAGCTGCTTTGGGATGGTGACTTTCTCACCATCTGGAATATATTTCGCCGTGTCCTTGTCAGCGCGAGGAGGGCTGAATAAGGCTGCAGCGGGATGGCTCATAGCTGGGGGAAGCTGTGTGACCTCAGCACGGGCCCTGCGCCCTGCTCCGACAGCGCCTGTTGCTGCCAGCCTTCACTGCAGCCCTTGGGCAACTGGATGCGCTGGACCTTCGCAGGACCACTTAGGAAGCAGGAGGCAACTGGCAAACCCTGCAGACTGTCCTTGCCTTCGTGCACAGCCCTTCTACTGCTTCCTCATCTCCCACTGACAAATACGGTGGAGCCCCAAGAGCAGCAGCTGGGAGGAATTTGCAGATGGTGAAAGTCCTCTGGCCCAGCCCTTCATCGTGATGTACGGGAGAATTGTGTTAGTTTATATAAAGTGGCTTCTGCTAAGGCTGCTCCAATTGAATTTGATTTTTTGAAAAGAAAAGAAGAAGTTGTGCCGCCCGCTTCCTGCGGACGCCGGTGCTGGAGCGCTGCGTCGCCCCATGGGTCGCCCCGTGCCCGGGGCTGCGGCCTGTGGGCTGCAGGTGGAACAGAGCCCCAGCCTCGACCTCCTCTGGCCTCGGCCCCAGGCCCCGTCATGGGGTCCCAGGCCTCAGTCTCTCAAAGCTGTGCCCAACTCCTCCCTTTGACATCCTAACCCAGTCTAGTAAAGCAGCTAATCAACACTTTACCACTAATGAAGTGCTATTACTTTCACCCTGTGCTTTCTTCCTTCAACCTTCATTGTATATTTTTTATGTATAAATCCTCTGCCTCATCTTCTTTCTTATTAAACCTCTCATATTTGTTATGTGCACTTATTTTTTTGTGCACTCCAGACTTGTAAATGAGAACTGGATATCTAATAATTAGACAAATATCTAACTCCTGTGTGAAGATGGGATTAGAAAGGTCAAGACTGGATCATTCTAATGGAAACCAGCAGGAGCTAATAAATAAATCAGAATTTGAAATGAAACCTCTGTCCTCAGATCATAAGTGAAGCGCTGACAGGAGGGTTTTGTTCCAGAACACCCATCTGCGTGCGCCCGCCCTGCACTCGGCATGTGGCGCTGCCGGAGCTGCCTCATGGACGGCCCAGACCCGGCTCCGCGCTCCCGCGCCAGCGCCCCTGTCCTGGCCGGGGCAGCCATGGGACGTCTCAGCCAGGTGTCCTGCTTGTGTGTGACTGTCACTGGGCGCAGTGGAGCCAGCACCCCTGCTCTGTGAGAGCCTTGGAAGACCCCTCAATAGGAATGCATAGCTTGATGGATTTGAGTTGTTTAAACCTTTTAATATTTCATATAAAAAGGGTCTGCAGAGACATGGGCACTGTGAAGCGCTACTGCCCAGAGGACCCCTTGGGCTGTCCCTCCTGCCTCAGGTGTGTGTAAATGTGCGTGCACATGCATGTCTACCCAAGAGGCGGCTCCTCTCATCCTCTTGTTTGGTTTTCAAACACTAATTCTTGTGCCACAGTTTGGCTGTTCATTTCCCCTTCAAACTGTTAACTAGTTCACTAGTGCATTGGATCTAAAACCAACTGTTTGTTGGACATAACTGCAACCATTGGCTATAGGATATCAAACCTGAGCCCGTCTCTGGAGGGCTGTACACGCTGTGTGACTGAAGTCTCGTGAATCCTGTCAGGACACGAGTAACTCGTTGGCATTAGAAGCACTAAGGTAGCAAATGGGAGGCCGTCTCCCCAAGTCCAAGTGTGGTGCCAGCTGTGGGGAACAGCTGGTGCTAGTTGTATTTCCAGCTGTAGTGCCTGATCTCTGGAGAGCACTAGGCCTGGCTGAGGGCCATCTTGTGCTCAGTGCTGTGTCAGGACAGAACAAATTGGAGATGCTCCTAGTCACAAGGACTGTGAGGCGATCACAAGGGGATCGTGAGCAGGGCGGGAGGTTGCGGTGCAGGAGCCTCATGGGCATCACAGCGAACACTGCCCATGGCCATGTCCAGGTCTTGACTGGGGAGCTTTAGGCATCAATAATATTGGAGGGATAGATTTTATTGTGACTCTCTGATAAACAGCTACAGCAAAAAAGGGGGCAGATAACATGTTGTGATAAAAAGACACATAGATTACACAAGATACGCTAGAAAGAAAACAAGTTAGATAGCTTTATAAATCACGCCAAGGAGGTGTGTGCTCCAAAGCTCTGCTCTTTGCTAGAGAGGCTAATGGGGAAGTATGGGCAATGCCTGAAACCAGCAGAGCAGGACGGTGGTAAATGAGCAACGTTACTTGTAAGGAGAGGCTCTAGGATAACAGGAAACTCTTTATTTTATCGGTGCTCCTTTAATTCTTGGGTCGGGGCTTCATCCAGTGGGTGATGTGGAGCATAAGGCTGCAGGAGAGGAGTCTGGATGGGCTCCTTCTGGAAGGGTTGAGGGGGCAGAGGCAACATCAGCCAAGGAGGGGCCGTGGGCAGCAGTTCTGAAAGTCTCTGTGGAGCCGCTGTGTTTCATCCCTCTTTATAATCTGCTTGAGCTAAATGACACATTGATAAACTGTCTAGGATAAATGTTGTTTTCTAGACATTACCAGACAGTGGGGACTTTTTCAATGATCCTTTGTCACCGTTTAAGATCAAAAAGGTTTGTAACCAGTGAAATGGGAGGAAAAAAAGCTTCTTGATATTGCAGAGGGTGTTTAAGTATCCCATTGTTTAGTTAACGTGTTTTGACAGATGTGGTTTCAAGATGCGTAAAAGTCTAAAACAAAATACCTATATAAACCTCATCAGTTGAGGATTGGAATTTAGATTTACTTCTTGCTGAATGGCTCTGTTGTGCAAAGCTAGTGAAAATGCACAGCCATAACAGCGCCTGGATTTAAAACACTGTATACCAGGTGGAGTCGCACAGAGTGATCAGAATATTAAGTGTCACTGGTGGCTTGCAATGAGACTGAGAGATTATTTGTTTTAGGGAGAAAGATGAGTAGGTATCCTGCAAAAGTGTAAAGAAGCTCTGGTTGGGGCACACATGGCATACAGGCCCGACATATTTCATTATGATTAAGCAGTATCAAACCCTGAAAGCTGGATTGCTTATTACGCTTATGCTATTGCTCCCTGCAAGTCTTGGCAAGTTAATCTGTGCCTCTGGCTCAGCAGGAGCTAGGGCATTTGGAGTGTGTTTTATCACTTGTTCTCCCTCTCTGACTTCTTTATCTTAATAAGGTCTATGCATGAGAGCGGTGGCTCTGAGCTTTGATTCACGTTTCCAGATTGAACCCAGCATCGCTGCAGCCGCTGCCACATCGGCTCTGGAAAGGCCCTGGTAGATCTGCGCTGTGGGCGCTGAGGAGGCTGGTGCTGCCGTCATGTTTGCAGCATCCCGCGAGGCCGCGCAGCAGCATCGGCCTCGCTCGCTCGGGCTCCCCAGGTTGTGGCAATCCAGGTGCTTTCAGGGTAAGAAGGGGTGGCTGGAATGGAGGATGTAGCGAAGGTTGTCACTGGAGGGCCGCCAGCCCTCTCCCAGCTGTTTGCAAAGCGGCACTTGTTGCTGCTGCTGGTAACGCAAGAGCCGCCGGGCTCGATTCCTGTGTCCCTGGCCAGCTGTAGTTCCCGGTGTGGTGGGACAACGTGAATAAAATAGGAAAAGTAAAAAAATCAGATGTCTATAAACACATTTGAAAAATAGATCCAATGAAATATTCAATGAATATATTCACTAGTCATTTATGCATCTCTATAAGCTGCAAATAAAGAGAGGAAACAAGAAAACAAATCATTATATGTTTTATTCCGAGTAAATCATGCAACTTATCAGATCAATTATTTCTTAAAGATGAATAAAGCAATTTTTGGTCCTCTGCAGCAGTACGCTAGAGATCTGTGCTTTATTAATGTTAGTGTGGCTCGCCAGAGCCTGTCTGGGCCTTGCAGTTACGTAGGCCAAATTACTAAGTTGCTCAGATTCATGCATTTGTTTGCTCATTTTGTGTGCGTATTGCTAGACAGCCAAATAGCTGCATGTCACTGTTGGTTGTACTCCTGGAGTGTGTGATTTACCTTATGCCCTTGGCAGATCCTTCATAGCAAATTGTTTGTTGAAAAATAATTTCTGTGACTATCTTCCTATTTGCTTCCACTCACTGTAGCCGAGGCCTCGAAGATTTCCGTTTCTTCATCTTCTTGTTATTCAATTTGATTTAGTTATTAGCCTGTAAATATCCCTGAGAAGTAAAAAATCTTGTCCAGAGGGATTGATGGCTCATTATTAATAGAAATAGCTATTCAGAGCTCATTTGTATGTTTTGTTGATATGTTCTGCCCTATTCAGAAGAGTTCACGTCTGCTGTAGTTTGAGAAAAGACTTTGATTCTTAATTTTGTACCCAAATGCTGGAATGCTAACTGACAGCTTCACTTTGCTTTCCTTTCCATTTTCATATACACAGCATTTAAGGCCAAATTAGGCAGTATCTCGCATTGACTCCTTCACTGTTAACTTCAGTGGGAGCTTTGCCGAGGGAAGTTGGAGGGTTTTGTCTGGTTACTGATTTGGGGGCTGGAAGAATATTGGAAGAACACATATGTTACCCCTTGTGCCTAGCATAAAGAAGGGTGTGTGACCAACGAAGACAAGAGGGAGCCTTGGAAACAGGGTTGGGGGACATGGAGAGGAAAGATATATGAATTTGGGAAGGAATATCTGTAGGTAGAAGTGGAAAAGGAGCTAGGATGTCTGGCAGGGAGAAGAGATTGGAGGAAAGGCTGGAGATAGGGAAAGAAATAGGATATAGTCCTGAACAGCAAAATCCATAAGCCTTGGATATCCCAGGTATTTCCCAGTGGTGGCTGCGTGCCCCAGCCCTGCGTAGGCCTTGGGCTGTCTCAGCAGCATCAGCAGTGAGGACGTTTTTCCTTCTGGAACACTGCGCTGCTGCCGTCACAGCCCCAGTGCTGCGGGACCCCCGCGGGTGCTCTGCGGGGCTCAGCGCTGGTGTGGGGCGGGCAAGACCCGCTCCCGTGGGTGCTTCCTGCCTCGTGCCGGGTTCGGCAATCGGCTCCAAAGCGCCGGTCTGCTTTGAGTGCGTGGATATCTCACTGCTACCCTGCACCCTCGGAATCATCTTCAGAGACAGCTCCTCTTTTTACTTGACTGTCTCAGAACTTAGACATTCAATATTTGATGACTTGGGCAGAAATAAGTCTATTATAAAAGCTAATCTTTGCATTACATATTGAATCCATTATAGATTCTCTCTACTTTAATGAAAAGCTTGGATGAATGGCTTAGAAAAGAAAGAAGGACTTGCAGCATAAATATGACTGAGTCAGTTGCCTGAAAATTACCACGAATATGTTGCAGTAAATATTGCCTCAATCAAATAAATAGAAATACTCAGTGGAACTGTTGAAAGAATTAGGTATTATTCAGTGAGAGCAAAGGAGACTAAGCAGACCCTGCATTATGTGGCATTTGTGTGCCCTTTTGTAAAGGACAATGCTTTCTCAGTGTTTAAAAGATGGGTTTGTCCTTTTATGTTGAGATGGTGTCTCTGACGAGAGAAAGTTTATGGCTTGTAAAAACTCGTAGTCCTTTCATGGAAGAGATATGGAGCTAAGATACAAATTGAATCCTTCATCAACAACTCGTGAACATGTACATGAAGTACATGCTTCCAGGTATTGTGTCCTCAGATCTAGGCAAAGTAACACAAAACTTCTTGCGATTGTTGTGTGTATTGGAAAGAACAAAAACCGATAACTGTGCTGAGGCTTTTTTTTTTATTGCAGACTAGCACTCTTCTACATTGCAGTCCTCTCTTATGGATGAAAATGACTGCCAAATAGATAGAAATAATTAGGTCAGGATAATGAATGCAGGGAAGTTTTGCTTTGGCAGCTGAGCCACTATTTTATTCCCAACATTGCAAAAATTTTACCTGGTTAAGAGAGATAAACTGATAGAACATGAAACTTGACCCTCCACTCTGTTACCACTGTTACCACTCTTCTGGTTTATTTCCTTTCCTGAGACCTACTGGGCAGTACAGATGTTGCCTCTTTTTCATTGCTACACCCAGTATGTTTTTTCCTGCTCAGTAAAGAAACAACCCGCTCTTGCTTACCTGTGAGAACTGCACATTCAAAGTACAGCTATTACTTAGCTGTAGGACAAATGGGAAGGTGCTTAGAGCAGATGAAGTGCGTGGAGGGCCATGGCCAGGTCCTCTCTCGCGTCGCGGACGGGGATACTGTAGCCCTCGCTCGCGTGGAAGGTGCCGCCCGTTGCGCATGCTCCAACCTGCCCATCTTCTCGCAGCGGCGCGGGCCCGTTGTCATGGGTACGTGTCCTCGTCCCTGAACCCCGCGCCGACGGAGCCCAAGCAATCGCGTACGTGCACAGAAAGAGA
This sequence comes from Crypturellus undulatus, assembly GCA_013389825.1. Taxonomy (NCBI): domain Eukaryota; kingdom Metazoa; phylum Chordata; class Aves; order Tinamiformes; family Tinamidae; genus Crypturellus; species Crypturellus undulatus. Next base: position 594,380 of record VWPW01008062.1, on the reverse strand, counting down.
CCTCTTCATCAAAAGAGCTGAATTTTTGCTCTTGTTCCTCTCCACGTCTCTGCAAATGCTTGTTTGCTCAAACGCAATAATATGGAGCCAAATGTCAAAGCAAGTGCCGCTTCCAGATCACGGTAAAAGGACATGTTTTTCCCAGAGGAATTGGCTCCTGCAATAGACTGAGGGAATTGATGTCACAACCTTATGGAGATGAAGGATTCCCAGGAATTCCTGCAACTCACCTGCTTCCTGGACACCCTGACATCTGTGGTCATGGCCACGGGACTGATTTGCCACTCTCCTGCTGCTGGCTGAAATAGAAAAAGATTGGAGGTAAATCAACACTAAATAAAGTACTGAGGAAGGACTCGGGCTTCCTGCCCCCCTGTTCCACCTACTCTGTCAATATTTTCCAGCCCATGGACTATGGATTCCCAATTTTTGATGGAAAACACAGGCTGATCTCAAGATGTGACAGATTCAGAGGGAGGAAGGAAAGGATGCCAGATGGCTCTGCTTTGCACCTTCCTCAGTCTTTGGGATACCATGTTGTGATTTGCCATAAATTAACATTCTGTCCCCATCTTTGTGTGGTGGAATGAAGTTAAACTTCTGGCCTGTCAGCTGCATCTTTCCATAAATGTAACAAAATGAGGTGGTACCATGAAGGAAGGATGAAAAACGTTTGGTTTTGCGCCTGTATATGTGCAAGGGAGGGGAAAAAAATGGAGGAGTGATAAGGAAGGAAGGGAAAGAAACTCTTAAAGAATATAACCCGCAGAACTAGAAACACCCACTCAGTGCACACAGTGAGCACCTCATTCCTCTGCGATTCTGCCTGGAGATATCTTAAATCCATGAGACCAGAAGGAATTGTTTATTCATCTGATCGTTATTCAAGGAGGAATGATAGCCTGAATTCAGGAACTTTTTGAGGTACGTTATTTACTACAGTACAAATGCAAATGACACTTCATTTCCTCATTTTCTTGGCTCTCCTTCTGCTACTGCAGTGTGAGGCGGTGAAGCAATTCCCCAGGGCACGTGGGCCCTAATGGTGCTCGGAGAGGCGGGATGTGCTGGGCTTTCAGATCCCTTTCTTTGTCCTCCCCTGTCCTTCTTGCCGTTTCTTCAAAGCTTCCACAGCAAAAATTTAAACTATCCTATTATTCACTTTCCACACTGTCACTCGTAGGAGTTTGATAATGTGTTTTTTCACTATGCAGCCATATTATTTGATGTCGTTTCCTTATTCCATCCTTATTATATCAAGGACTTAAGAGTGATAAGAATACAAATACCCACTGCATGACCTTAACCGAAGCTTTGTAGCTTATGGAAGTGTTAACTTTCTTTTATGTTAATCTGCACAAATATACTATGTATAGGAGAATGGAATTTAGGAGTGTGCTGTTGGGAGCTCTGATTTTTTCTAAATTCAGGAGATAATTAAGCACAGAAAACATGTCAGTCAGAAGCTTTCGGAGCATGTGTTGTTTTTGCAGAGAATCTGAAGTTATGCGTGCAGTGCACATCCTCTGCTAGAATTTTCAACCCAACTTTTAAAACTATGTTTCTAAAATCTGAGGTGATGCTTCAGCATTTCTAAGTTCAAGTCAAGGGCTGTGCGTGGACTGGCCTATTTAGCAGGATGGTGCTAACCCATTCAAAGCAGTCAGTGGAAAGCCTTGTAGTTCCATCAGTCTTTCTTATTTATACCTTATCCATTTCTTTAGGGCTTTTGCAGTCATTCAACACATAAAATGAAGTGCTCTCTCCTCCAGAGCAATGAACTTCTTGTAGAGCCCCAAATAAACTGAATTCACCTGTGAGCAGTTCTTCAGCTGGCCCCTGCAAGCAAAGCGTGTGGCAGCGGTGGGATTCTTGGGCAGGCTGTTCATGTGCCTGCAGGCTCCAGACGCCAGCAGCCGCATAGTGGCAACCGTGTGAACAGTTTATGTGCAATATCTTATGAAATCCACCCAGATCACAGCCAAGTAAATCAATATGTAAGTACACTTTGGTTTTGCGTTCTGCAGCTCACCTCGCTTTTGGGTGTAGGGTCTCTCAAAATGGCTTCCTGGTGACAAGGCTGCCCTGACGTCCTGCCCTGTAGCACAGTACATAATTCAGCATTTGTTATTCTTTGAGGTACGGGAGGCTTCAACTTGCTGCTTTGTTTCAGAGATATTGAAAGTTAGATTTGGATGCAATGGTTTTACTATAAATTTGCAGAAACATTAATTTCTACCCAGAAATTTAGCTAATATAGACAGTATTTTGCTTTCTCCAGAGAGAAATAAGCAACCTAAGTAAGAATAATGAAATCCTTTATATCTGTTCTGTTCTTAAAGTTTGTCAGTGCTGCTGCAGTGGCTGCAAGGACATAGCCTTGTTCTGCTGCAAGGAGCTTTTGCTACAGAACATATCTATATGGAAATAAAGATAGCTGCAAGTGTAAGCACTGTGCTGCATGTGTGAGCTCTGGTCAGGATAATAACTTCAGTACAAGAACACATGCTTTCCTGACAGCTCCTGCTATATTGTTGGTACCCCTGATGGGAATTCTAGGCATTGAAAACAAATCCCTTTTTCTATCCAAAAACACTCTTCAGATGAAAACTGTAATTTAGACAAAAAGGCCATGATTGAAAATAATCTGCAGCTGGTAACAGGAGAGTCTGTTCTTAATAAAACATTGATCTTAGTCTTATTTGTCTCTCATAACATGGTTTCCTTTGCAAAGTAAAAATTGTCTCCAGGAGGTCTGGTTTAAGCAATAAAGTAATATGAGGAGGTTCCCTGTTTTCCAGACATTAAGTTTGTTTTGTAGGAAAAAATTGTATTAAGCTTGCATTGAAAGGGAAGTTCTGCAAGGAGACAGCACTGAAAATAAGCAGCATTTTCAAACAGTTATTATTAAGATTTTGACTTTTTTTTTATTATGATAAGTTTTGCAGTCTTAACACAAGCAAATTGGTGGGCGGTTTTCCTAATTAAGATCTACAGCCCTAGTCCTTCAAACTGCCGTATCATCTTTGTGTTTAAGAAACTGTGGAAGAAATTGTTTTTAGCTAAGGTACAGCCAAAATATTCTAACCAGACTAGAGCATTCTGGGGACAAATGGACATTTAAAGAGGATTTCTTGACAGATTTTCCCAGCATATCTTCTCAGTGGTATTCAGTGACAGGAGAGTGAAGAATAGAACACAAACTGCAAAGCAAGATATTCCATTTAAACATAAGGAAAAAAAAAAAAATGTGAGGGTGATCAAATCCTGAAACAATGGCCCAGAGTGGTCATAAGGGAGAAATTCAAAATTTTACTGGGCATGGCCCTGGGCAACCTGCTCTCACTGACCTTGCTTGAGCAGAGGGCTGGGCTGTAGGTGTCCAAAGGTCCCTTCCCACCTCAGACAGTGTGAACACGGGTCCCATCTCCTCCTGCGGGGCCGGCGAGGTGCGGAGCAGGCGGCAAGGCCTGCGGGGGTTCCCAGGAATGCTGGATTTGGCTTTTCTTCTTTTGAAGCAGCGTTGACCAGAAAGCAAGGGGGTTCTTCAGCCTCACAAGGGTTTAAATTTCTATCTACCATGTTCTAGAGGCGTGTCTGAGTTATGTGAGACTGGAGTCTTATTTTGGAATATACTTAAAACATATTTTTAAAGATAAACTCAGCTTTCTTGCAGCGGTTTCTTTACCTGACCCTTGTCATGTAGACAAATGGGTGCCATGCGGGCATTTAGCCCGACACAGGCTCGCCCGGGCAGAGGGAGCGCTCCCGTTTCCGTGCGCATCACTCCGTGTCCTCGCGACCACCGCATGGCCAGAGAGCGCCCGGCTGCCGAGGAGGCTCCGGAGTGCAGCAGGAAACGCTCCTGTGTTCGCAAATGCGGAGGGTAGGGAGCGGGGTGGAAATCGTGCAGTGTCTTTGTGGAAAACAGGTCATGATTTAATACTTTTCAATCATCTTAGTGAATGAACAAAAGGACGATATCTTAGAGATAAGCAAATCTGGTGAGCGGCATCTCTTTCTTTGTTGGCTCCGAGAACTGATTTAACGTTGCCTTTTGTTGAGCTCCCACAGAATGGCTCTGTCACAACAACGCCAAATCATGCCAGGACCAATATTGATTCCTCCAGGATAACACAAGGTAGTAGCTGTTGCAAGTACTTTGATCGCTGCCCTTCTCCACAGTGCATGCGCTGCTCTTGTGAAGGCTTTAGAAAATCCAAAATAAATAGTTTTAATCAAAGGAACATGGGTGAGAGAGCAAACCATGGTTATATACATGTAGGAGAGTGCAAAATTTTGTGCCTGGTACAGCAAGGCTTGTGCATTAATATCACTCGTCCCATCTGTTTATCAGTCTTAGGAATGCTCAAGAAATAGTCTGCATTTTTTAACTCTTACCTCTACTTTTTTGATTTTGTCAGCAATTTGTAGGTAATTAGCAGAACTTTGGTTATAAAAGCCTGCTTTAAGCATAAAAAAAAGTTAGACTAGGTCATGAAATTTTACAGCCACTACGTCTGGGTTCTCTTCACTGGCCTCCTGAAGCTGAAACATTGGGGAATCTCATGTGCAGCCTCTGCTACCCCAGTGTCCAAATGTCTTGCTACAGAGCCGTGCTGCTTTGGGACGCTTTGTTGTACCTTGGGTGGCAACCTCATTCCACACGCTTGTGTCCATGGAAAACACAAATAGGGCAAGATGCCCGTGGGTCATGGGCGCTGTGCTGGCAGCAGGAGGGAGCCAGGACTGAGCTCAGCGGCACCCGGTTCTTGCTTGTGCTCCCGTTTTTCCTTAAACAATCTGATTATGTTTTTCATCTGATGCATATGCTGCAGTGTTTGTAGGGTTGCAGCCGCTGTCAGTTTTATCTGTTTGGTGAGGTAGATTGCTGAGGTGCTTTCCCAAATAGTAGCTATTTTTTTCTGGATTATTTGCATGAAGGCTTCAAAATCTTTGTATATCTGCAATTACCATCTCTTAGTTCAAGGGCATAATTAATCCAGCACTGCTGTTGTATTGGAAATGTTTTCTGTAATTTAATCTCACCTAAAAAAAATGAAATACGGCTTTCAACTTCATCACTCCTGTGACTCGTATATGACAGGACAGTGGAAAGATTGAGTTCAAAAGTTCAGGCATGCAACTTGTTCCCAAGCTCTTTTTGGTTACAATATTTTTGCTTTCTGCTTAGTCTTTCTCTTTAAAACCCAGTTAGTCACATTTGATGCTTTGAAATTCTATTTTCTTTTATTTCCTTTTTCTCTTTTGGTACCAACAGCATCTTGTAGATTTTTTTTAACTATGGAATTTGTTTCTTTCACCTTTTCCAGGATTTGGATGTCAAACAACTATCACCAGAGACAATCACTTCAAATTAAATCACCCTAGCTTTAGCTTACGAGAGATTTCTTTTAAGAAAAATAACAAAAAGGTTTCATTCTCATAAATACAGTGTCAAGTTTGGGAATAACATGACCCTTTCGTTTGTATTTCTTCCTAAGGATGCTCTATTCATTTGCTGCTGAGTGGGTCTTCAGTGCAGCTTGACCTTCTGCCTAAGAGAGGGCCAAGTGGTGCAGAACAGGGAGAAGGTGTCAAAGATGGATCTGGAGCTTTGGCAGCCTGGAGCCACCTCAACTGCAGTCTCTGTGATACTGATTCTGCCCCTGGGCTTGTAGATTTACGTGGAACATCCGTGAGCCCCTCATCTGCCGATGCCAGCACGGTCTGGCGACACATACGTAACGGGAGGCCTGGGGATGCTTTGATGTTACCCGCTGCCTTTCCCCCGCCTTTTTTATACGTAGACCTGTTGGTCCAGTTGAAGCTTGACTGATATCATGTAGCCTGTGCCAGAAAAGAGATGATATTAATGCTCTGCTTCCTGGGAGCAGCTGGGAAGGGCTGTTTGAACAGAAGAGAGAGCTGGCACAGAAGTCATGCCAGCATGTGCCTGGCTCCAGGCTCTCACTGCCATCAAAGGCTCATGACAAGAGGCGAAGATGCAGGGAAGCATGGAGGCAGGCCCCTGCTTGCAGTGTTCCTGCCCTGCCCTGTCCGAGGGGAATTGTGTCGGGAAGGGAAGGTGGCCTGGAGCCCCCTAAGCTGCCACGGCCCTGGACTACGCTTGGTGGCGTAGTGATTAAATGTTGTCCCTCCCCTGTCCCTCTGGTCTTGCTGAGGCCCCTAAGTCAAGTACCCAGCTGGCTGCCCAAGAACAGCTCATTTCAGGAAAGAACCCAACTGAGCTTATTTGAAATTGTCTTTAAAATAGTTAAATAGTCTTTAAAATAGTTAATTCATTTTCTGAACTTCTGTCATAGTAGTAGAAGTCTAGTATCTTTATTAAACCAAACCTTTTTTTGTGTGTGATCCTGGGTTCAGAAGAGAGGTTGTTGAACTTTTATGTGTACTGTTCACTCCATCAAGGTTACTTAGCTTTGTCACACAAGAAAAGGAAACATATCAAGTGAAAAAATCAGTTTTATAGTTGGCAAATGCCTATATTTTGTCTTTCTGTGATGTGTTGTCATTCATCATCTAACCTTTGGGAAATCACAGGCACTCTAACAATGTAAGAGGCCAATAAAAAGAAAATGATTCAGTAAAATTGTAGCTAGGGATATGTAAAAGAGAAATGCCCCTGGGTAATAAAAATTACCCGTGTAGAGTGGCTGTGAATGCATAAAGTGGGTGTGCTGTGCCTGGCCAGTGGCAGGGTAGACCTGCTCTCCGAGCTGGGAATCCCAGTGACTGTGGGACAAAGGGAGTTGGGAGGATATAAGGTCAAGCCCAAAGCAAAGGACTAAGAAGCCAAGCACTTGGTGACTGCTCTTGTGTCTTTACCTATCTCTTTTGCCTCTCTGTTAGAGCTGTCTCTTCTGATGTTGCCTTTCTCGTTATTGCTGTCTGCTACAGAACTTGGGCTGAGATCCAAGGTCGAGGCCTGCTCCTGCTGAACATCTCCCATATCCTTCCCGTGTTAGTCAGCCTGTCTCATTAGAGCCTGGCAGGCTTTCACGATGCCATAGGAAGGGTATTGCTCACTCCCTCTTCAGTGCATTATAGCACTGTGCTTCTCTCCAGTTTGTATTTGGGTAACTTTTCTGTCCTTGTCCCCTTTGGGCTTGGTTGCTATAGCTTTAGGAGACTTCTGAACACACAGATCTTCAGTCTTCACTTCATTTTTATTTTTTTTTAAAGACCTGTCCCTGATCCATGACCTACTAATGAATGATGGTCCTAAATACTCTGAACAAGAAGGCAGAGTCTTTTGTGAAAACTGCTCTTCTCAGCGAGTCCTGCTCTGACAGACTGCTGCCTCAGCAGGCAGTGCTGTGCAGGGTGGAGGCCTCAGGTTTACTAGGTGTTCTCATTTTATATTTTACATTTCTGCTTTTGCACTTTTAAAACTTGTTGGTTCTTGAGTTAGCAAAAAAAAATAGCTCTTAAGATAAGTGTTAGGTGAAATAAGTGACTTCTGTAAGTGGAAATACATTCTTCTGCTTAGCCAGAAGTTATTGCACAAAGAGCACTTCACTGCTGAGGGCAATTGCCCATTCTGCCTGTCTGGCCTCTAACCAGCAAAAGTGACATGCATAAAACAAGGCACTGTTGATAAGAAGTGCTCCCAAATAAAGGAGCAGTTCTGCCAGCTAGCACTGACGTCGCGGAAAAGGTCCCTGACCCCTGACACTGAAGTTGGAAAAGTCTTGCAGAAACACTAAGTCTCACAGCAGATAATGTCCTCGCCTGACAAATGAGTCCAGACACAATCCCTCCTTTTCTGCTGCACATTATCCCCACAGACTCTTTATTGATAGGAGCCTCCTCCTTTTCCATGGGACATTTTCCATTTGAGATGAGATAAAGGCGTCACAGCAGAGGCTGGAGCTCCCCGCAGCAGCGGCAGCGTTTCCTGGCTCCCAGCCCCATGTGAGTCCTCCTCTCCCTCTGCACAGACTCGCACTGCTCCTTTTGTGAGCAGCTCCGTGTTTTCCCTTTGGATCATGAGGCCTTTGAGTCTCCTTGTTATGCTTTTTAAAGGGCTTAGCTAATCCTGTTGGCACAAATATTCAAGCTGAAAAGTTGGGTAAAGGAACCCACGGTGAGCTCTGTGCTGTTGCTGCTGGAGATCCTCTGGTCCCAAGGTAGGTCCTCTCAAATGAGCTGCGTGTCAGTGTGCTCCACTGTGGTCACTGCGGTGCCTGAAGCAGAGACTGCCAAAAAAACCTAAATTAAGAACAACTTTGCTGATTTTATTCCAGCTGCAGCAGCTGTGTGTTTATGTGGGTAGCCAAACAGCAAACACCCACAGAGCTGTTAACTCTGCAAATCTGCAGTCAGTATTTCCTAAACTACTGCTGACAAATTTCTGACAAGGCCTTAATCTCTGTAAATCTGTTGGGTGTTGTCACAGCAGCATTAGCCAGACTGTCATCGGCCGCTTCGCGGGCGCCACGCGGAGATTGGCATTCCTGTCCTCCAAGCAGAGAGCGGAGCTGGGAAAGCTTTGTGTGGAGACGGAGCCACTTGGAGCCATGGCTCACTGAGGAGAGAGGTGGCAAAGGGTATCAAAATACCCCAAGGTCTGGCTGCAGGAAGCGGCCTGAACCTGGGCAGGTTCCTCCTCCTCTCTGTGTCCTTTGAAGGGGTTTTTGTCTTTGGAAACAAGTGAAAGTCACGTCTCCTTTCAGGCTTAGGGAAGGAGCAAATGTTACTGTTCTCCTAAGTCAGATGCAAAAGAAGAGTGGAAAAAGAAATGTGCTGCACAGCTTAAAAGGCCCAAGTGGCAATAGTTAAAGTCAGCTCCTAAATGAGCACTGCTGTGTCATGTTTAATACAGGAACTGTTCTGGCTTATCCTTGCATTATACCTCCTGAAAACCCTTTCATAGTTCATTGCAAGGGGAGCTGCATGTGGATAAAAAGGCCCAAGGGAGGGAGCTGCCCCTTGCCTGCATCCAAGGGCAAAACCTGCACCTGGCTCCCCTTGGGGACCTCCTCAGATCTGAAACACAGCAAGAATCCACATTATTTTATGAAGCTGAATCCCTCATCTCTGTCTGGTTGTATGAACAATTGGAAGAGTTGTTGCTGTCAGCAGCGGTAGTAATAGCAAAAGAAGGTTACCTCGTCTTCTGAAAAGGAAAACAACAAAAACCAAAACAACGTCAGCTCTCCTGGCAGCATAGAAACAAGGACACCAGGCACCAGTTCAAGCAGAGCCCCGGTGTACAAACAGAGATGTCTGTCAGGGCTTAAGGGAGAAAATGGCCCAGCTGTAGCACCACATTAGGCAAATTGTATGCGCCTTTTTATTTTCAAGGATGCGGACAGATGCCACCTGAAATACCGGGTGCTTGGAAACGCTGTACACGACATCACACGTGCACATGCTGTTTAGCCACACCAGGTCTTTGAGCTTCCTCTCTGCAGGCCCTCCAGCCAAACCGCATTAACGCTGCTAATGCTAATGGGGACCAAGTGATGCTGTTCCTGCAGCACTCGGAGCATGCACCAAATGGCCGGATAATCCAGCAAAGATGAAGCTGAGCCTGAGCTGCAGGTAACCATCTCTTAGAAATCACTTTTGTATTAATGATGGTGACGTGCAAAACTGGCAGTGATATTTGAGTTTTGAGCCTAGGCAGCGAAGGACAGGGGCTCTGGGTACGTAAAGGTCACTCAGGGAGTATCTGTGTCCAGAATAAGCATGAGAGGGAGCTGGTAGCATGGTAAGGGTAGGTAAATGTAAGCTGTTTTTTTTGTAAATAAATACTGTGCAGTTGGTTTATTGAAAGGTTAAAAAGCATGTAATATCCTTAGTGCAGATAGAAGATTGCTTTATGTTTGGCACACCTTCCAATGCCCAGGAGAAAGGCTGTATTTCATCTTTCGGGGAGAGAGCAATTGGGTGAAATAGCCATTCTTTAAAGTTCTTTAAGGGAAAATTGAATTCTTGGATTCAGAAGCTCTTGTTTTTATCTTTTCTGGCATATTCTTCTACAGTCTCCTCCTTTCCTTTCTAAACTGCCATATCAGAGCTCTCTTATGGGAACAGACTTTGGATACAAGGCAGCATAATTGGTCTGACCAACCTGAAACATTGCTCTGGTCGCACAGGGCATAAATATGATTAGATAATCAGATAGGCCAATTGCTTATCACTTTGTTGTTAAATTGAAGCCAGGAGCCAGCTGGGTTAAATTTGCACTCTGATGAAAAAGAGATTAGACGAGTAGCTCATATGAATAGCAGGTTGTATATCCAATCTCCTGCAGCTGGCCCTGAGAAGTAACCCTGGTGTTCGCCTGGGAGCGAGCGCAGCAGTGCGAGGGAGCAAGAGAGCAAGAACTGGCATTTAAGGGCACCCTTGGAAGGAATGGGGCCTTCTTTCTGGTAGGGGTGGCAGGACTGGGTTCAGCAGAAGAAGAAGTTGTCCTTGCAAAAACTGGGGAAAAAAACATCTCAACTTGCTTCAGATTAGCAGACTGTCTTCATAGATGACTCTCGTATGTCTGTGTAAGAGGGAGCAGTTTCTTCATCAGCAGCAAAGTACAGATCTTGATAAACCTGTGGCTTAAAATTTTACTGCAAGACCTCAGAGTGGAAAATACTCTTCTGATACCCAGTAAATAAAGACAATTCTCTTGCCAAAAAACTTTAAATCAGTGTGAAGATAAAAATCATAATCTGCAAAAACCTGAAGACATTAATCTTTTAAGAAAATATTTACATAAGCATATTATAAGCTTGTTTTGGGATTTGTTATGCACTGGAAGGAGAGTATATTATGTAGAGATTAATGTAAGAGAAAAAAAGATTTGTAAGCATGTTCTGTATTATAACTGTACAATATATTTTTAGGGTTTCAGTAAAATTTGTGGTACCTTAGAAAATTTGCATGGGAAATGATGCTTTCCCATTACACAATTGGCCATATGCTCATAGATGCAGCATATACAAAATTTTTGTCTCCCGGTAACTTCTTCAGCCTCTTCCCACAGCTCCGCTATAGCAGGTGAGAAGAGAACAAAGTATCCCTGTCTACCATTGGTAACAATTTGGTTTTGCCCTTCAAAATACAGCTAATTTGCTGCTCCTCTTTGTAGAAAACAGGTGTTCATTCTAAAATGAAAAATGCTGAGGCAATAAATCATGAGTAATATAAAACAATTTTGTTCTGAAATGTTTCTACAGTAACATTGTAATGCTGTTGGAATACCAGCTGCACTAATGCTGAGTGCCTTCATGTCCTAAAACCAGTTCTGTAAAATTTCACTTCAACGCTGTCTATAAAATACGTGTTTAGATCAAACAGAAGTGTTCATCTGTCATGCTAATTAATTACGATTCTCAAAAGGAAAAGGCAGGAGAGCAGCCTGTCCCTCATGGGTGGCAATGGAGCAGTGCTGGCATCACGGAGCCCGCCCAGTGCGTCGTGACGGGGACGCAGCTCCGGGGAGAGGCCCGTGACGGTGGCGCGGGAGCCAGGGCGCTGGGGCAGGCGGCAGGCACGGCCGTGTCCTCACTGGCACCATTAGCAGAAAAGCCAGTGCGCGCCCTGTGAGCAAACACACTGGAAATCACTGAGGAGTTTCCCGTTATGGAAGCCAAACAAGGTTACAATATGCAAGAATTGATTTTGTGCAAGCTGCCTGAGATAGCAGAGAAACGTGACTGTCATCACCATGTTGGCCACTAATTCCTGGGGAAAAAAACAAAAACTAACTAAACTCCCCACAAAAAGGAGCAGTTTTGATAGAACTGCTATAAAACGTGTTTTAAAGCATAATAGCTCCTGGGGTAGCATCTTATAAATACAGATGGGTAGATTGATTTAAATGGAATAATGACAGTTTATACTAGCTAAGGAGTTGCCCCAAAGGACAAAGATAAAAATCATAAAAATTCGTAAAAATCAGTCGATAGAGTGAGAAGTTACATTAGACTCTCAAATCCTTGATGGGTGCATTTTGATTATACTAGAATTTCTTACTCTGAAGTGAAAGTCAACAGGGAGAGTAATGAGGCAATGTAGTGCTTTACCTTGCTTGTCTTTTATAATAATTTAGTTCAAGCAGGCTTTGGGAAAATCACACTTTTATTTCAAGATCCAGAAGATCAATACAGCAGTATAAATTCAGAGCTTGTGGGAAAATTTACTCAAAATTGTTTTATCATGAAAATGCCAAAGGCAGATGCGTTTATTCGATCTGTTGCTTTGAAGAGACCCTCTCATCTTAATTCCAAGTTAAAGACGTGGCCATTGCAGCAACCAAAGGCAGAATATGTATCCCTTCCAGTCATGTAATGTTAGGGATATGTGCATAGTAACTCAGTGAAGAAAATGGTATTAACACATTTTGCTGTAAGAATCTATGCTAAATGATTGGACTAACAGCTGATTCCACAATGTATAAAATATTTTCACTCATACACCTACAATGTTTATCTGTTGCTCGTTGCTTAAACAGTGCTTTTCTTCCCCAAATGAACAAGCTAAAAACACTCTAGCTTCCAATTTCTTTTTGAAATACTAGTGGAAAAACAGATTAAGCCAAACTTATAATATCTTTGCACTGATAAAGCAGCATTTTCTAATATTTCTGTATTTGTGATGGCTTGTGTTACACAGAAAATTCTATCATTTTATTATATGAACTGAAACTCGTAATGAAACCGTGTATCTAGGTAAGGGTGTGCTACAGAGGGCCCGGGGTGCCCTTCATCACCCAGCATCAGGCCGCGCTGCCCCTTGAGGGGCCGATGCAGGGTTCTTGGGTCGTGGCGGCTCCCGCGGCCCCGCGCTCCCTCCCGGCAGCCGCAGGCGCTCGGCTCTGCCCGCGGCCCCTTCCCCGCGCGGGGCAGGAGCTGATGCACCCTGCGGCAGTCGGGGATTGTTCAGCTCTGCTTCTGGCGCGCGGTCTGGGCTGGAGGGCAAGGGGGAGGGTGATGCTCCGGGACCACACGCTGTGATCACAGCACAGAACCCTTGCTCTTCCCCCAGCCCGTGCTCGGGCTGCAGCTGCCCTGATAACATTGAATTTTCATCCAGTATGCTGTGAAGCCAGGGGAAAATAGCTTGGCCTGTATTTGCAACAGTAGTGCCATTTTCAAATAATAAAATGAAGGTTTATTTACCGAATGTTACTTATTTTCAGATAGGGAAGAGAAGCTACAAAGGTGCCGACTGTAGCTGCTGACATAGGAAGGTGATTCTGCTTGGTGAGCATGATAAAAACTTGAAATACTGAGGGATGAACAGCAATAGACAAGTGAAAGGTACTGGTACCAATTTATGAATGCTGGTTTTGTTATCTAAGTGTGAGGTGACTACTAGTTTGTGTAACCTTCCCTTTTGTGCCAGGTGCAGGTGCTGCCCTTCTGCAGCCTTTTCTGTGTCTGCCACGGAAGTTTTGAGTTGGTGTAGGTCTTTATGATCAGCGTAAAGAGAGATTTTCATGCGATGTAGCTACTTTGGGCTAACTGGAGCATAGCCTGAGGAGATTCCACAGGATGAAAGGGCTACCAGAGAGTCCTAGTTTTACAATGTGTGAACCAGGGTTAGAGACGCTGCTGGGCTGTCTGGTTGTAGGAGCAGGGTTTTTGATTCCCAGCTTGGGCTCTGTGACAGGCAGCGTCTCCCTCTTGCCGAAAGTAACTGTGTGTTGGATAGGGACATCGGGGCTCTCGCAGGTGGGGACACCAGCGACCCTTGTGGGCCAGGACAATTGTTTTCCTTGTGTTTTACCTCATTCCGCAGGTTGGTGTTTTCCCTGCTTAACAGGAACTTTGTTCTAGTCAGTTTTTGAATAACCTTTAGACATTGGGGGCTCTTGCTGCATTTTTGGTGTGTTCAGGTGGCAAATTTACCTCAAAATTCTGGTCAGGGCACATTCCCATTGCATGTTGCAACGCTGCATCTCCCGTATACCCAAACTGCTATGGAGGGGAATTTCGAGGATGCCAAGAGTGCAAAATCAGGCCTTCAGCGCGAGAGGGAATGATCTTTACCATGGAGATAAGTCCAAGTGGGAGATAAGTGACAATAACTGTCAAGTCGAATCTTTAGAGGAAATACTCTAAACTAGTCTCTCGGGCGTTCAGGCCTAGCATGGAATTATCTTGGTTGCAGAGTCGAATGCAGTGCAGAGAGAGAATTAACATTATCTATGTGCGCAATAAAGTCTCGCTCCCAGTCAGGCTGCCGGCGTCAGTCCTGGGGTTGGCATTTCAGCACAGCCGCCTTGCAAACGAGTTTAATTTGTGCGTATTGCAGAAATTTTATTCATTCAAGTCCTGAGATGGGAGAATAAGAAGTTTTAGGTAACAAACAACAAAATATAATATGATTTTTCTTCCCCAAGGACTCAAGGAAGGGAGCTTTATTTTCTATTGAGTTTTAATACAATAGAGGTAATTCTGGCTCTCAAGGACTGCTTTTGAAAGCAGGACACAATGACCCTGGGGAAGAGATGAGGAAATTAAAATCAGCTGGACAAAGAAACCCAGAAAACCTGCTTTGGAGAGCAACGAGGCAGAATTCCCTTTTCACAAAGGGTGGTAAGACCAGGCTGGGCAGGGTGGTTGGAAGCCTGGGGGCAGCTACGCAGCCGTTCTGGTTTCCGCACCCCATGCGGGCTCTCCGGAGCCGGTAAGGGTTTACGGTCGGACTCGGTGGTCTCGAAGGTCTTCTCCCAGCCTAATGATTCTGTGGTTAGAAGCAGCCTCCCTCCGCACGGCCCACGGCGTCGCACACTGCCCAGCGCCGCCCCTGCCCTTCTGCAGCACCTCGCGCACAACGTGGCCGCCCAACGGCCGGTAACGTTTGTTGTCGCAGACGGACCGCGGTGCGCACGGCGGTCTGACAGCGGCAACGCTCCGGGACGAGGGCCCGCGGCGGGCGGCTCCGTGAGAGGAGCTGCCCGGGCAGCGGGGCCGCCGGGACAGGGCGCGGGAGGCGGGAACGGCGCGAGGGGCGGCGCTCCCGGCGGCC